>JAOTOL010001579.1:1602500-1852500 GCA_034440575.1 Imbricaverruca yamaguchii
GTGGCTCGCGTGGTCTATGCAGTGCAGCTACACCAATGTCGCCATTATTTATATTGCTACTGATGAATATTGACTGAAAATGATGACATAAAAACACAATTTTATTCACTAACTTTGCCTGTGATCCATTAAATCACCTGGAAGTCATTGATAAAGCACAATAAATGAAGGCAATGGGCGGGCGCTGGGGGCATATGACATGAAAGGAGGCAGATTGGTAGTTAATCCAGTGATAAAAGAACTCAGTATGAAAAAGCCGAAGGTGGTTATGGTGCATATGTTAAGTGCTGCTTAATGTTCACAGTATCCGATCCAAATTTGATGAGTTCAAGTGTTATGTTGCTGAGGAGGAACCAGATTTGGTTTGCGGTACGGAGGCATGGGTCAGTGAGGGGTATTTTGGAGATAACTTACAGGACTGTGAGATCCAGGGATACAATATGTTTTCATGCAATAGGGGTCCAGCAGTGAAAGGGGGTGGTGTAATGCTCCATGTGAATAGCTTATTCAGTTCTCAAAAAGTAGCAGGTGGGGATAAAAATGTGTCTGTTGAGTCCATTTGGCTTGATGTCGCTGTGGGAAAAGGCAACAGCAATACATTGAGGATAGGAGCTTTCTACCGATCAGGAACCCTGCCACTTTCTCAGCAACTGGAGCTTGACAAGGTGATTTGTGAGGAAATCAGTAGAAACTTTCAGAGGAAGTGCCTTATTCTTGGTGACTTTAATCTAAAGGAATATGAAAATGTTGGTGTTGGCTCCCCATCATGCAAATTGTTTAGGAAATGCCTTGAAGAGGACCTGTTCTTACACCAAGTTGTAACAGAACCTACCAGGCATGGCTCATTCTTGGACCTTGTATTCTCGGATGATGACTTGGTTGGTCATGTGACTTGGTTCAAGACTTGACTGTAGGAGAAACTCTGGGAAGAAGTGACCATAACATAGTTAGATTCAAGGCACATGTAGTGGAAATTACTAAGGATAATAAGGTTCCAACTTTCAACAGGGCAGACTTTGACTGCATGAGAGCGGCTTTAAGTGCCATAAGATGGGAAGAAGAATTCTCCAATTTGGAATGTTGCATCCAAGCTTGGTCTCCTAGCTATGAAAAAGATTGTTGGCTTTTAGAGAGAGTGCAAAAGAGGGCTACAAAAATGGTTAATGGTATAAGCAACCTGGCATATGAGGAAAGATTGAAGAAATTGAATATGTTCTCACTTAGATATAGAAGGCTGAGAGGAGATCCCATCGAGGTCTTTAAATTTGTCCATGGTCTGGAGAGGGGATATCTTGGGGAAATGTTTGAATTTAACAGAAACGATGCAATTAGAGGTCATCAATTCAAAATTAAAGTTAGCCACAGCAGAACAAGGTTCAGACAGTCTTTCTTCACAAACAGGGTAGTAGAACACTGGAACCAGCTGCCAGAAACCATCGTAAGTAGCAGCACATTGAACGTCTTTAAAAACAGCATAGACAATCATCGTAGGAATAGAGGGCTTGCTTTTCAGTATTACAGGGAGGGCTGATCGGCGGATTTGGTGGGCAACTGGTTGAGTGTACACTGTACAACCAAGAAGGGCCCTTGTGGCTCATAGTTGCACTAATCTTTCATGTCTTTGTGTCTTTATGTCGTTACATATGGTCCCGCGAAGAAAAAAGTTTAAATTATTGGGAAGACAAAGTCCACGTATTTTTGACAAAGCTAACATTCGCTTGGGGAGTGGAATCGAGACGAGTGCCCTTCCAAATGCATAAAAAGCATGCAAAGCTACAATCCCGCTAGGATACAACCTGAATGAGCCAGCCCAGGATCACCGCCATATTATATCGTTGGTGGAACACTCTTACCATCGTAGCCTTATCATAATCAATAGCAACTCCCAATGCTCCTCGCGGAGTAAAAGCCCAGCCAAGTTATATGAATACCATCACAATATTATTAAACCGAAAATCCGACGCAAATGCTATGCTGTTCTGCTTGCAGCACCACGTTCACAAAAGACTCAGCCTGTGTGCTTTTTGTCGTATTTTTCAAGATTTCGATCATTAGTGCCGCGCTATACTCATCATTTTCGCAGCATCTGGGCTTTATGAAGGAAAAAAGCCGCCAAGTGTGTTGAATATGTGGAGTTTTCCTCACCGATATACTCTTTTGCCATTAGCTTTATGAAATCTAATGGAGTATAATTGTAAACAAACATTATCATCAACGGCCGATGTTTAAAGAAAAGGAAACTGCTCCGATCGTCTAATCTTAAGTAGACGTCAAGTGTATGCCTGGACGCACGGTGAGCAGTGCCCGGAGGCTGAGGCTGCCCATTCCAAGTACTCCCATGCATTCAGTCTAGCCACAGTCTAGATGGCTAGCCACCGTGCATCTAGATGGCTAGATTCAGTCTAGCAATCCAAATCATGCCTTTCATTGACACTTGCTGGTAGTTTGGGCTTGTTCGTGTTGGTGCGGTGTCATTCCCGTGAGCTCTCTATAGAGAGCTGCATTCTATCTATGTTTGCTCTCTGAAGTCTCATTTTCTCCATCTCACTTCATGTTTTTGAATCCACTCCCTCTCCAAAGTTTTGTTTTTGATGGCAGCTTTCCCTCTATTCTTCTCGAACGCAATCCCCGTTATCCCTCTCCAATCAGTCATTTGCAAACTAAACACATTCCAACTTCCTTCAATTCCGTCTTATTCCCGTCAACTCCAATGCAATGCTCTCAATCAATCATTTCACTTCTCGAGTCCTGTCACGATCACCTTAATACCGTCAATATCCTGCCATAATACGTAGGAAGCTCACTTCAACACCTCACTACAAGTTTGGCATCTTTCCTCCCTTGTCACAAGTTAAACCCTGCGCACAACATATTTTTTAGATTAGTCACGTCCATCATCTCAGGTTGTAGAGTACAATCAACGCATAGAAACTGCGATTCCCAATACGTGTAGCAAAACGGAATCACACGCAATTCGAACATTCGAATTAATTTAACATACAACGATCCCATATATATGGGCACGAGCTTCCTGTAACGTCCACCTAACCGGCTTTCGATGCAACACACACCGTCTATGAACATCAGCGGCGTCGACACCATCGCGTTCGCTTTTTGTACATCCTCTTCGCTGCACGGCCCGTTCTCCAGTCCTGCGAGCAGAACGACGATCAATCAGTATCGCTGCAATCGGCCCCGACAGTCCACGAAGAGGCTCGAGACGAGGTGATCTATCTGCCTAGCTGTCGAATCCTGCCGTGCAGTTTTGCAGCCACCGCTGCCGCGAAGCCCTGCACGACAGCCTTGACAATCGCAGCAACGGCCAAGCCATCAGAGGCGGCAATGGAGGAGTATGAGCAAACGTTTTGTTCCCAAGGTGTACGACAAAGGACGGCAAGGAAGATGTACATGTTGGATGTTGAATGTTGAATGTTTGATGCTGGATGCTGGATGTTGGATGTTGGATTTTGGATGTTGGATGATGGATGTTGGATGTTGTATGTTGGATGTTGGATGTTGGATGTTGGATGTTGGATGTTCGTGGATTAACCCGCGCCGTCTCTCCGGTCTCAGGTCCTCACACACCGTCACGGGGGGCGGCTGTTAGCAACCCCCTCTAAAATACAAACTAAGCATCGCACGAAAACGAAAGATATGTTATCGGAAAGCGCTCGTCGAGTAGGGCTCGGGTCCACCACCAAAACAATTTTCCCGCAAAAGTGACGTCACTAGAGTGCTAGATTTTCACTACTTTTCACGACTTACATTATGTGTTTTGCTCTTGGGAGTTCATTTTGGGGATATTTGAAGAACAAAATTATTTGGAATAAAAAAGGGCAACGAAATCGACCAGGCCATAAAATTTGTCCCCCCCCCCAGAAAAAAAAATGTGATGTCAAAATGTTGTGTTTTGAAGTTTTCTTGAACTCTTCTTTTCTAATAGGTAGAGCAGACCGAGAAACGTTGTTGGAAGTCAACTTGCTCTAATAAAAATGCTTACTTTAGCCAGAATCTTCGATTTGAACACTCAGAGGCAAATATGCAAAATTTGTAATTAGTTAAAAACAGAAGGAAAAAGTCCTCTCGTACGTTGTGTTGCATCCCTATAGATAAGCAAGCACAGAAAGTTTCATTAAAATATCTACATCCGTTAAAGCGTGACGACTGGCTTAACTTTTTTGGAGGTGACCTCATTTGACCTAGATTAACTCGTTGACCCTTGATAACCTGACTTCAAAGGTTTGACCTAACATGCAAAATTGATGTGGGAATAGGTGTGCCAAATTTCGGAGCGCTGCCGCGTGCCGTTCGTTCACCATCTGCGAAAAACCTGAGGGGGCGGTTGAAGACTCGCCCGTGACGGGACGGGTTAATGACTAAGGTGTAGGCCGTGAGCTCAGGCCTATCTTTTGACAAGGCCAGCTGTTGTGACGGCACATAATGAGTTCACCATCGACCCACCCTTCTACATCGCCAGATACCGTCCCCTGTTTCCTTCACCACAATACCGTGACTTCCTACTCACTTTAACATGATTCCGTAACCTACTCACTTCAACATGATATCGTGACCTACTCACTTCAACATGACACCGTGACCTACTCACTTCAGCATGCTACAGTGGCCTACTCACTGCAATATGATACCGTGACCTACTCAGCTCAACATGATACCGTGACCTACTCAGCTCAGCATGATGCCGTAACCTACTCACTTCATTATGATACCGCGCCTTCATACTCAATTCAACATGCTACCGTGGCCTATACACTTCAATATGATAGTGACCTCCTCATCACTTCAACACAATACCGTGACTGCCTACTTACTTCAATATGATAGCGTGCCCTCCTGCTAACTTAAACATGGTACGTGACCTACTCACTTGATCACAGATCAGAAAGTCAATGCGTGCTTCAGCTCGGTATTGCAAGCTCCTGCTCTCCTCATCACGATACTGAAAGCTCCTACTCACTTCTCCCCGATATTGTAAGCTCCTGCTCACTTCACTAAAGTACTAAAAACCCCTACTCACTCCCCCAAAAAAAAAACACCCCCCCCACAAAAAAAAAAAAACCCAAAAAAAAAAAACACTCAGGTATTGTAGCTCATGCCACCTCACTACGGTACTGAAAGCTCCTACTCACTTCACCCAGAATTCTGTCACTTCCTAGGTACTAGCCTACTCACTCCCCCGATATTGTAAGCTCCTGCTCACTTCACTATGGTACTGAAAGCTCCTACTCACTTCACCCAGATATTGTCAACTCCTGCTCACTTCACTAAGGTACTGAAATCCCCTATTCACTTTACCCAGATATTGTAAGCTCTTGCTCACTTCATTACGGTACTGAAGCTCCTACTCACTTCACCCCGTTATTGTAAGCTCCTGTTCACTTCACTATGGTACAAAACAAATATATTTTACTCACTTCACCCAGATATTGTCAGCTCCTGCTCACTTCACTACGGTACAGAAAGCCCCTACTCACTTCACCCAGATATTGTAAGCTCCTGCTCACTTCACTACGGTACTGAAAGCTTCTACTCATTTCACCGCGATATTGTAAGTTCCTGTTCACTTCACTATGGTACAAAAACTCTTCTACTCACTTTACCCCGATATTGTAAACTCATGCTCACTTCACTACAGTACTGAAAGCCCCTACTCACTTCACCCAGATATTGTAAGCTCCTGCCCACTTCACTACGGTAATAAAAGCTTCTACTCATTTCGCCCCGACATTGTAAGTTCCTGTTCACTTCACTATGGTACAAAAAATATTCTACCCACTTAACCCCGATCTTGTAAACTCCTGCTCACTTCACTATGGTACTGAAAGCCGCTACTTACTTCACCCAGATATTGTAAGCTCCTGCTCACTTCACTATGGTACTGAAAGCTCCTACTCACTTCATCCCGTTTATAGACAACTTATAAAAATTGCTTTAATATCAGATTACCACGTAATTTGAAAGCTGAAGAATATTGTAGTTGGGATATCTTAACCTGGGAGTTATGTGGTGTGGTTATTACATACATGATGCAGAACTGTACAGACAATTGAATACTGGCTGGATAAAAGATTGGTAGGTTCCAACTAGGCTCAATGTTGCCTTACATTAGGGATACTGACAGGTACTAGCCCGTGTGTTCGAAGAATTGCTTTTCAACGATCGCGTTGTTGCCTCAACGTTCAAACTCTTGTAAAAACTGGCCATGTCGGAACAGGCTGACCATTGTATAGGGAACGATAGATAGGAAAGTTAGCGAGGATGATATTGATCGCTTAACACACATCTGCTGGCACAATGGTGACGACACAAGTGCCAGGAGTCGATTATGGTAAAATCATTAACAGTGAATACAAGTTTACAAGTGTTGTGAAACGTAATCGAAATTAATTCTGGAAGCCAAAGCTCTGTCCCTAGGAAAGTCAAAGGAAATTTCTGGTAGTTGTCAGTCCACTTAAATATTTGAGTTATAGGACATTGTGTTGCTATCAATACCTTCCAGTACAAAGAGGAAGTATTGAGCAGAGGAATATTTTCAATGCATGTTCATGGAATGAAGCAGACTTTCCCAAGTGATATGTACTGCCAATGTGACCTGAATTAAGCAGGACGACCAATGGTACGACTTCATCTGCTAAACCCTCATATATTTAAAAACTGGCCTTCTGACCGGGATTCCGACCGGACCACAACCTGGCCTGGTCATCTCAGACCGGCTGGTCCCACTGTTCGGCCCCATAATCTTGAATAGTTCCCACCTTTATTTCACACCACGGTTAGGAAAATGCTTCAGCAAAACCAATAAGACGGATCATGGATTCATTTGCGCCAAGGGATGAGTACCGGGCAGCGAGTCAGCGAGTCACCGAGTCAGCGAGTCAGTGAGTCAGCGAGTCAGCGAGTCAGTGAGCAGTGAGTACGAGGCACCAGGCAGCGATTCAGTGAGCAGTGAGCACGAGCCTTCAGCCTTGTTAGTACCACATCAACCAAATCAATCAGCCCTCAAATGTCAACGATTGGTCTGGATCTGGCATCTTTTTGGGCGATTATTGCCATGAATAAATGTTATATATCTGCATTGAAGGAGGAACCAGGTTTTTTCCCAGGCCCCTACCGTCTTTTTGCCCATAACTCACATGCCCAATAATGTGTATGTGGATCCTATCATCAGACACCTCAGCGAGGGCAGTGAGCAGTTGGTCGTCTTCCGCATGGACTCGCTAGACTGAGTCATACGTTTTCTCGCATTACCAGACGGATGCTAATTGAGGCACTCGTGTTTCCCCACATAAGATACTGTGTGTCTGTTTGGGGAAGTTGTAGCAGGGTTCAGAAACAACGCATTCAAAAATGCATCAACTTTGGTGCAAGGATTGTCGCCGGCTTGCACTACCGGGATCATGTGTCGCCAACGTTGAAAGAACTAGGATGGCAGAAATTGGACGACTTCATATCCGAGGCAGATGCTCACCCAGTTTTCAAAATTATGAAAGAGTTCAATGGCTCAGAACTCATTCGCGGTCGACTTAACTGTCGCTCAACTGTGTCGCCACGGAGCACCAGAGCCACGGCTAACGGTGAGCTCCAGGTACCACGATGCCGCACAGAATTTGCGAGTCGCTCCTTCATACCGAGAGCTTGCCGAACATGGAACAATCTGCCTCCAGATGCGAGGAATTCAGGCGCCTACAGTGTTTTCAGCCGGAGGCTTTCGGTCATGCTGCGCATGTCCAGGCTCTAATTTTCGTTTACGCTCCAAGTTCTAGTGTTTCCGTGTTATGAGTGTATGATCGTGACGATGGTTTGTGTGGCACATTGGTGCACCTGTAACGGAGACGGAAAAAGTCCTGCTTGGGAGGATCCGGAAATGTATTGCATTACATCCGCTTGATCAGCAGCTGCCATTGTTTCCGGCTCGGCTGCGGCGCAAACGCCGAACGTGCGCCACATAACCCCAAACATCCAAACGGCCACCGACACAATGTTCCAGCAGGGGTGCCAAGGGCACCAGATCCCACACATCATCCCGGCTGCAAAAGTGCCAGAAACAAAAACAGGCGAGGCGCCATACGTGCCTTGGCCATCCTACCAAATTCCACACCGCACGCACTGAAGCGAGCGTAATGACAGCACAAATACCCATCTGCGTGCTGTTTGTCGAGAGCATTCGAACAAGAATGTGTTCTGTGCAATGTCGTGGCTGCGTTTTCTCCAACTGCGCCGTATTCATGCCTGCCAGACGTGCTCAAGTACGCCCGTGGCAGTAGGTGAGTGGCGACCTGCGTGTCAGTACTTGTTGACCACCCGCTGAAGAGGATAGCTATACTAGAAGTGGCAATACCCAACATTTTGGAACCGAAGCCCAGGTCCGACTGGTGTGCTGTGGTTATGCTCCACTCGAGCACAGTCAATGTGGGTGTGCGTGTTCAACGTAATTAAGCCCTGTCATAAGATCGGCACATTTATAATGCATGTAAGGCATTCAAATAATAATATATATCAATATTAACATATTGCTTTATTTAAATCAAGGTGAGATTGCGAATGACGACAATCTATGTCAAGGCTATATCTGAGTTATTAATCTCCATTTTTGATGGATTGCAATTTGCAACAAGTCACTGGTTAAATGCCTTTGTACCTTTCAGCGAAATATCTTCATACACATCGAACACCTACGACAGGAGCATTTGGTGTTAAATACGTGCAGCCCATTTCTGGCAGATATCCGATAGCATGGTCAAATGATACCATATTCGTGTAAGCGAAGGGATGGTCCAGGACAACTTTGACTAGTTCCAACCCGGTTAAGTTAGGTTAGGTTAGGTTAGGTAGAATTTCTGCAAATGTTGTGCAATTGTCTGAACTTAGATTATAATATCCATATCATATACAAACCATGCAATGCCAAGTTGATTGGTAAGTCGCATGGACATCATGATGCTAAAAATTTTCTCATTTGAGAGCAGGCTAATATTTTTGCCCTCTGATATTCTAATATGAACTTGCACAGAGCAGCTAAACGCCTGGTATCTACAACTGAGCCCAGTCAGCAAGTCCACCGGTATTGAACGGGTTGTGACTGGGTTTCCGGGCCATATATTTGTCCCCTCTGCTATCCTCTGCTATATAGGTCAGAGACTGAACGGAACTGGAGCGCCGTCAGGAAGCCCAGCCAGCCCATCAATGCAGTGATGAATTACTCATGAAATTGGGTGGAATATGCCACCTTCTGAACACTCAATCGACATCATTCTTCAAGAAGTATTGATATCCTTCTCTTTGATGCGTGCTGATGAAGTCTTCGTGTCTCCTTTCCAACAGTACCTCGATTATAGGTATTCTGTTTATACTTTCGATACGAAATGGTGATACCCGAACATTTCGCAACGCAATTTCAAGTAAAGCGATTGTCTATAATGTGATGTGGGATACAATACCAGTATACAGCATAGGCAGTAATCTCCACATCCCAAATATAGCTCTTCCTAAATTATGAATATCAAAACAAATGATAGAGGTACAGTAATAAGTACCTACAACATTGGCTCAAATTTAAGTCTGAAAGACATGAAAAGCAAGCTTCCAATCGCAAGGTAGGCATGACAACATTTGCATTGATAACACTAAAGCAAAACGCAAGAAAGAAGTAGCATACGCGACTTAAAGAACGTTATTTTTTCTAAGACATGGCCCATATCAAGATTAACAAGATGGTACTTTGAAAAGCTTGTTAAGAAGTAGAATGAATGGAGGTTGAAGGAACGAAAAGTGTATTGCTGTACTTAATTATTCAATTTGCCGTACTTATGCATGTTTTGAACGTGACAATCTGGTTCACATATTTTTTTCGCCACCTTACAATCGAAAACACCAGGTGATCGCACAGTTTATGTAATATTAACGTTGATAACTTAGTGAAACGGCCGTGATGTACATCAATGCGCATAGGCCGAGAAAAGTCAACATAAGCTGTGTTAAAACGAGCAAAACCATTAAAGTATGGGTCGCACCCCATTTATTTTTGACTAAAGGCGACTTTTCTTGTCGAGACGATTCACAAGAGATGCAGGTTTATATAGTTATCTGCATTAGTTCTCGAAATGCCAGAATAGCTCAACCTATAGACAGGGTAATGTTTAGGCTTCGTGCGCAACCTAGAGAAGAAACCGACATTTAGAAATGTTGGTGCCAATGGACTCTAATTGCTTTAAAAAAATGGGATAAACTTGTGAAATGAATACATTTCACGCGATTAGCAAAATGAACATACGCAACACACGCAAAATCCTTTCGGGAGAGAAAGCGGTATGAAAGAAAACGGTGACATGGAATCACGAGAACGCACCAATCCCGCCTCAACGACAAGAAGGGTCGGGCAGTGAACAATTCCATCCAGCCAATGAACCCAATCACGTAGCACAGCGTCACACACTCCAGCCAATCACGTAGCACAGCGTCACACACTCCAGCCAATCACGGCGGTGTGACCACAGGTACGGAGCACGCGCCACACGTAGCACAGCGTCACACGTAACAAAATAAACAATGCTGCTGAACAAGTGCGAACCTATATTATTGTTGAAAGAATCCAACGTCGATAAATGTACGACAATTAGAGCAAAATGGTAACATTTAT
Organism: Imbricaverruca yamaguchii; assembly: GCA_034440575.1. Classification (NCBI taxonomy): domain Eukaryota; kingdom Metazoa; phylum Arthropoda; class Thecostraca; family Neoverrucidae; genus Imbricaverruca; species Imbricaverruca yamaguchii. The sequence continues at coordinate 1,613,155 of JAOTOL010001579.1, forward strand.
TGGCACCTTTCAAACTAAACAGGTTCTATCAGCTCGGTTAACTATTTGAATTCAAGGTCGTTTCGGCAAAAAAGGTGATCATTTAGCGTGAACAACCTTCACTTCAGCCTTTCAGAACCCTATAGAAAGTGTTACCGATGTGAGTAGGTAGTTAGTAATCGGAGCGCTCTCATATAGCTTAATATGCTCCCAAAATTAATTATTATCGAGTCAACTGTCAATTGATGGCGAATGTACTCGGTTTCATCACTCTATGACAATAGTCTTGTAAAACGAGCAAAGAACTAACACACACTACTATGCTTACACTATTAAGCATGGAGTTGCCTAATGCATGGTATTAGGCAGGCCAGATTTTGTCGGAAACGCACTGCATGGTTGGTTGGATTGCCACCTCAGCTGATGACATCTCCAGTGACCGTACTGCCTTACCACTTACAACATATCCACTGTGTGGTAGGTTGGATTGCCACCTCACCTGATGACATCTCCAGTGACCGTACTGCCTCAGCTTTTACAGCATACGCACTGTGAGGTTGGATTGCCACCTCAGCTGATGACATCTCCAGTGACCGTACTGCCTCAGCTTTTACAACATACGCACTGTTAGGTTAGCTGTATTGCCACCTCAGCTGATGACATCTCCAGTGACCGTACTGCCTCAGCTTTTACAGCCGTTAAATGGCATCGGACGCCGCGCAGGGGAGCACGCCACACCGCTTACATACTTATGTCGCAGTCCCGAGCGACACCCAATGGCCAGACTTTGGGCTATCCAAACTGCCCACTGGCTGAAGCGGAGCCTACTACCCGCCAGGGTGCTGAAAACCCGACGGCTGGACAGCCGCGTACGTCAGAAAGTTCCGCAGTCGTCCGGCGCTAATCATAGCTCAGCATCGCTGGTCATGGAGCAATCGCGTGCGTGACAAGAAGGCATGGCAACCACTCGACAGAAACACTGGCGAATTGCCGGCCGCCGCGTGATCGGCGCACATCGCCGCGTCGTGTGGCCATGAGCGACGCCGACGACCGGCCGCGCCGCGACCGTCACCGACGCCGCGCTCCGTCGACGGCCCCGGCTCGATCACGGCAACTGTTCCACACGCACGGGCCGTGCCGACACGAGGCACGGCGTAACCGAAACTCGAGCGAGGACACGACAAGCCAAAGTACACAACACTCTAGACAACGTCAACTGGACCTTATTTTCGACCCGTGAATTTCGAGCAGGCTAGATTCGACGACCTTGATGCCTAGTTTAATGTTGACCGAATTTTGTCGATTGAGGGCTCACCATAAAAGCCACAGTCACAAATAATATTTTCATATATAACTTGATTGACTCAATGTGCAGTCGCTCCTGGGTGCAGAGGCCAACACAGATTTGTGTAATTCTCCTCTCTGTTTGCATTTGTATTGCCTAGATGGCGTTCGGATCACACTCGGCAGACTGTGGGGACGGGGACAGACACCTCACGCTGACCGGCCATGGAGCAGCTACCGCACCGGGCACAATGCAGTTTAGCCAGCCTGTAAACGCCCATCGCAACACATGATACGTCACACAATTCTTACTCAAGCAGTGGGGATGGGGTAAACATGACCAGGGTTTCTGAGGAAACTTCTCAACCGTTCATGAAAATTACACCTTCAAGAACTACAAGACCGCTTTGGAAGTTGGCATACCTTCATGTAATTGATGAACGCTCCTGGAAACTTGGCACGTCCATGTCGTTCCCGATGCGGATCGAGTTACGACGATTGAGTACTCTTGATGCTATTTTTAATTTTCGTTCGTCTACTTTCAAAATTCGTCCCAAAGATTACCAAAAGAAGGGAAAACGTTTGCGTAGATGTCACTCATTACATTTTCTTGAGCACAATCTGACTTCAAAATCGGTAGCCTCAGCATCTCATCGCGTATTTCCTGATACTTGACCAGCACATTATCGGCTACCATGACCTTTCTACGTGTTACGGTGCTATACTGTATCTTCATTTTAATGGTCATTGAAGCACGAAACTGCACTTGTTTCACGACCGGTCTCAGATGACTACGGCGACATCCTGATAAATGGGCGTTGCATGACCGATGTAGTCGATGCGCCCCTAAACTGCAATAACCAATCGACAACCGGGTAACTGTCCGCACCTGACATTGACCTATTTGACATGACGTGTAAGGGAAGGCGGAAGAGGCAGACAAGGATGTGCCAGGTAGCTCAATTTGAAGGATGAAGTGGCGTCATGCAGCTCAGCGCATCCACCTGGCTGATAAAAAATGGTCAGTGGGGCTAGATCATACTGGAATCACCGCACGGTGATCAGTATGCAATTCTGCCTCCATACAATGATTGTATCTGAAAGGATATCTCGCTGAAATCTGAAAGATTGCTACTTTGTTCAGAACTAACACCTACCTGAACTTGCAGCACGACACACTTCTGCGTCAACCGAGAAGTCTATCAGTGCCTGACGCTCGGGATGGCAAGAGGAGTATAGGGACGCACCACACGGACTATAAGCTGACCTACAATCATCAGAGAAGCGTTGATGCCGAATTGACCCTGGCTTATCGAACATAGCCAGCATTCTCACCGGAGAGGGTTCACGTGAATGCCACCCGTCGCCATTTCGCGCCAAATTGATGATGAACAACGAGACAAAGACCAGCGTGCGGCGTGCTGCGATATATATCATGTAGCGCCTTACTTTATACGCTTCGCCCAGCAGTAACACTCCAAGGTAGCCGGCTAACCATATACTCTTACCGATAAATTGAGTACCAGCGGCCACAGTCGGGTTGTGTGTGCGAGTAAATACAGAGACGTGAAAAAGAACGATCCGATGTAGATTAAGCTACAACAAATATACGGTTATTTTTTACTTAAACATGCGCATCGTTGACGGGCCTGATCAGATCAAACCTTACAGTTCATAACAAGCGGAGTACGCAAATACCACTTTGTGATTGTGTTTAAATGCTCCAAAATTGGCATTAATGATGTTTTGGAAATTACTAATGATGCAATACAGATACCAGACCCGCCATTTGACCTCAGGTCACCTGTATAGCAACATTTCATCTGGTCATTACCTGCTCCAGTTACCGGAACCGGGCCGCCCGCCCGATTTCACCGTTGGGAGGCTCGGCGTAATCGGCTTCGCAAAGAAAGGAGTGAAATATATAAAGATAGCATGAAAACGCTTAGGTATATGATGACAGACTGTAGGTTTCAGGATGTGTACGGAGTAACATGCAAAGTGACATCAATCGCGTAACAGTCGTTTGCATTTATGACAACATTCCCGTTGGCCAAGTTTGGTTCCATTAACCTGTCATGAACTTGACCTGACTTGACCTCGGCGACCTAAGATGACTGAAACTATATAGCATAGCAATATACATCAAACAAGTCGCTAGTGTTGTCAAGAACACTTCCCTTTTGCCAATATACGGGAAGCGCATCAGCGCCGATTTTGTGGTCTGGCGCTAATAATATTTGTTTGCTTTAACGGCCCCTAACTTAAAACATTTTCGATCGATTTTAATTTTCTTACTCAACAACGCGCCGGTCATTTGTAAGTAGGTACGCAAACAATGGGATATATCGACCAGTAGAACCTGAAGTTATGTATGAAAAACCGGTGGGGTGGGCGAATTTCGCCCCCTCCCCCCTCCAGGGTGCGTGTTAAGGTCAGACGCGGCAGTGTCACATCAAACATCGCAACTCAGGAGCGGGCCCTGGCGCAGGTGAGCGTGGCCTGGGATGTTGATGTTGACATCAACACGGCGATGACAAGAAAGTAGGGTTAGTTATCTACCAAATTTGGCAGCACAAATCGTAACCCATGTCCCAAGACATATTCTTGAACTCACCAATTCTGCTTTCCCGGGAAGGCTGCAGCACATGATCAGACCACATGCATTTCCACGTTTCGGTGCATGGGCTTACTCCAGGTCATGCTGTTGACCTTGTGTGGAAACTAGGAAATTTGACCTAAATCACTTTTGACGCGTCATGATGCAATAGTTCGCCCTGATTTAGAATTCAGGGCCCGAAATGAAGCCAATATTCTCACAAAACAGAAAAAGGTCATATGGGCGCAACTTAGACCAATGAAGCGAAATGCCGACGAAATGGTCAATGATTTACGTGAACCTGGCTGCGAATTACCATAAACATTAAAATATGAAGAAAAAAGAATATTTATAATGAAAAGCTGCAAAAATCTTAGATTACGATGAAACGTTTGATGTTGTAGACTCATGATCTGACACAACTGGAAATTTGAACCTTTTAATTGCGGAAATGAAGCTCAATTAGCCATGTAAAATCCAAGTGGAACCTGATCAAAGGTTGGGAAGATATGTCTGGAAAACCTAGCGGGAGAGGAGAATGATGTTCCACCAAGAAATGCCAGTATTCCACGAATGGCACGCACAGATCTGGACAGCCTTGAAACATCAAAATAGAGAACATCGGCACGTCAAGATGCAACACATGCGGCAACCGTTGTTCAATGCGCTGTCTACACACTGAAGAAAGCAGTTGCTGTGACACTACGGTGCAGTATGCGGCCAGTTATTCGCGTCGCTGCAGCCTCTCCACCTCATGGTGGTGGCATGCACTCTCTGTTGAGTCTACTATTCACCTACGCATTGATGATGTGGGCGAATTCGAGAAGGAGATTTGTCACAAGTCAACAGGACAGTTCAGTATTGTAGTGAAGGATCATGTAACGTGGCCAATGTCGAGCGCCGATTGGCCGCGGGCGTAGATGGACAGATATAAATCGAACACGCGTTTTTGTTGGGACGCGAGCATCCCACTCCTGGACTGCTGTTACTCAGCTAAAGATGCAGTGTAGCTAATACGTAGCCAATAACTCAAACTTTTTCCCGCCAGCTATATTGCTTGGTTCATCCTTTGTCAGATTTAATTACTTCCGTATCGGTGTCAGCCTGCACGTGGATCATACTAATAATACAGGAAACATCGATGCCCGATATTGCATTATTCGAATGCCCATCCAACGCGCAAACGCATTCCCCGGATGTTGGCCATTTTGATTGCACAGGACACCCATGGTTGATCATTTGGATTGTACAGGACACTCATGGTTTGTTATTTGCGCTGTATAGGACACCCATTGTTGGCAATTTTGATCGCACAGGACACCCAGGGTTGGCTATTTTGATTGCACAGGACACCCATGGTTGATCATTTGGATTGTACAGGACACCCATGGTATGTTATTTACACTGTATAGGACATCCATGGTTGCCCAGTTGGATTATACAGGACACCCATGGTTGGCTATTTTGATTGCACATGACACCCATGGTTGATCATTTTGATTGTACAGGACATCCATGGTTGATCATTTTGATTGTACATGACTCACATGGTTTGTTATTTGCACTGTATAGGACACCCATGGTTGGCCATTTTTATTGTACGGAAAACCAATTTGATTAATTGTACGGAAGACCAATACGGTTGTCCCGCGCCTGATGAACTGGAAACTGCTTGGTCGAATATATCTGTCTGTACTAGCGTATCATTGACATCTTGGTGATTTTCTGTCTCGAACAGCAAGTTTCTTCTGCACAGTCGAAAATGTGAAGGACCCCCCACCCCAGATGGCTTCTGGAGCTGACATTTACATGACAGGAAGGCTATGCCTTCGTAATTTAATCTGTTCGATGAAAGGTCCATTATCACTCAAAACATCTAGCCTATTTGGCCTGAGGTTTCCACTCGACGATGGAGACTCGTCCATCGGTTCACGTTGAATGGGGGATTCTACAGTTTATCAATGGCAAAGCGTGGGTGATAAAATGCGCACTCCAGGGGACCCGGAAGTAGGCACGTAATTGCGCACCACAGCCACGGTAATATAAAATCGCATACTACAACCACTATCAATCAAAATCGCATACCACAGCCACGGAAATACAAAACCAACGCCGAGCAATGGCTGAGGAAATTCTGCAACCCTGAGGAATACTCCCAAGCGAGCAACCATAATATCTTATGCATGGCGTGCTCCTTTCTATCAGGCAAAATTATGCATTGTCATCACAATTCCGGGATAAATGCATCTACGGCAGAAATATTTAATGCAGACCGCTCATGAGAGATACATTATTCTTGTTGTTTTATTTGTTTTTATGCATCTCAGAACAGTGTGACATAAGGGTGAAACACTATACGTTAGGTTCGAGAAACATCAAAATAATTCGCTTTCCTTTACGGAGACGGTGTAGGCACATTAGTCTTTCACATTGCGCATTCAGAACATTACCTATCCGTCAAACTAAATCGCTGCATAGATAGACATGGAAAATTTATACAGCGGCATATCTAATAAAAATACAAGTCACAACCGGAACTCCAGCTCTAATTTCCCTAAGCTCTCTGCAGTTCCAGTGTACTCCAGCTGCCTGCCAGCGTCTCCCTGCCGCTCCAGTGTACGCCAGCTGCCTGCCAGCGTCTCCTTGCCGCTCCAGTGTACGCCAGCTACCTGCCAGCGTCTCCCTGCCACTCCAGTGTACGCCAGCTGCCTGCCAGCGTCTCGCACGAAGTGAAAAACGGCACTGTTTTCAAAGCAGCGTGCCAGAGTCGAGACTGACGACACCCTGGCGAGCACTGGGGTGTTCCGCGGCCGGGCGTGAGTTGCGTAAATCGCGCGCGGTGATCAGCCGTTGTGGCGCGGCTCGCTTTAGTCGTGCGGCGGCGTAGCTCGGCACCCACGCGTCGGAAATACTACTCCCATGTGCTCCATCATGAACAATGGATTGAAATAGATCAGCACAATAGATCACAATAACCCGGCAAAAGTAAGGGATCAATTTAAACTTGAGATAAATATTTACCACATCTCAACTACGTGACGCCATGGGCTAATTACCCTCGTGTATGCTGATACGCTATTGTATGCTAATTACGCTTTCCGGGCTCACTTCCCGAATAGTCTGAGAATCTTAGCCAGGAAAGCAGCACTGGAGCTTGAAAATGAAACTAAAAGTATACGTGTTCCTCTGTTCCCGTAAGTGCTCTTCTTAAAAAATGACATCTTGCATACCTGACACCATCCTCCATCGATAAGCATCTACCGCTCAGCAAACTCTGCCTCGACATCGGAGCACAATGCAGAGTTGCAGCGCGATGGACTGGTGGGGGCGGTGGGGGGGGGGTCGCCAGATTAGCTACAGTGGTTCTATTCAGCAGCGCTGGCAGAAGCCCGTGAAAGGAAACGAACGAAGAAAGCAAGGAGATTCAGTACCACTGTTTGGTGAGAGACATTATTTCAGCTGCGACAATGCAGTAAACAGATGGCCCAGTTAGCACGGGGTGCTTGTTTTTCTCGCCAGCACAATCCTGTCCTACATCGGCGACAACGCGGACGACGCACCGTGTCATATTTACCGGCATAATTTGATGCCGATAAGCACTCCCAACATTTTGTGTATATGTTCTCATGCTAGACGAATTCAGAGGATTATAGGAAAGTGTTGGCGTTTTTCTTCTTTGCCGAAATTAACGTCATCGACGTCCAGCGAGAAGAACTGTTTACCATGACTCATCTTGTTTGAACTAGCAAGATGTTGCATCAATCCTTCACAACATTGACAGCCATATGGGAAACATCATAATAATCCGTTCGGTCAGAAAAGTATCAAGAGCTTTGTACATTTTTTACTTTGACCGGTGGTATCGGCATGCAAAAGAAAAAGAAGAAAGCACCTCTGTGCTGAAAAAAATTTGTACGCAGATCTCATCAAAAATTGTATAGCAGCCTCACACTTCGTCGAGGACGAGAGTTCAGATCGCACTAACAACGATCGCTCTAGTCACTGGAGTCGGCACGCACTGCTGTGACTGCTTTTGCGCATCTGTGACTATTGTCGGAGACAATGGCGTCAGCGCCATCTACGCCGCAGTACTGGACCAGTCACCACCCTCATGTGACTATTGCTGGAGACAATGGCGTCAGCGCCATCTACGCCGCAGTACTGGACCAGTCACCACCCGCATGTGACTATTGCTGGAGACAATGGCGTCAGCGCCATCTACGCCGCAGTACTGGACCAGTCACCACCCTCATGTGACTATTGCTGGAGACAATGGCGTCAGCGCCATCTACGCCGCAGTACTGGACCAGTCACCACCCTCATGTGACTATTGCTGGAGACAATGGCGTCAGCGCCATCTACGCCGCAGTACTGGACCAGTCACCACCCGCATGTGACTATTGCTGGAGACAATGGGGGCAATGCCATCTACGCCGCAGTACTGGACCAGTCACCACCCGCATGTGAATATTGCTGGAGACAATGGCGTCAGCGCCATCTACGCCGCAGTACTGGACCAGTCACCACCCTCATGTGACTATTGCTGGAGACAATGCCGTCAGCGCCATCTACGCCGCAGTACTGGACCAGTCACCACCCGAATGTGACTATTGTCGGAAACAATTGAGTCAGCGACATCTACGCCGCAGTACTGGACCAGTCACCACCCGCATGTGACTATTGCTGGAGACAATGGAGTCAGCGCCATCTACGCCGCAGTACTGGACCAGTCACCACCCTCATGTGACTATTGCTGGAGACAACGGCGTCAGCGCCATCTACGCCGCAGTACTGGACCAGTCACCACCCGCATGCGACTATTGTCGGAGACAACGGCGTCAGCGCCATCTACGCCGCAGTACTGGACCAGTCACCACCCTCATGTGACTATTGCTGGAGACAATGGCGTCAGCGCCATCTACGCCGCAGTACTGGACCAGTCACCACCCTCATGTGACTATTGTCGGAGACAATGGGGGGCAATGCCATCTACGCCGCAGTACTGCAACAGTCACCTCCACGGCCGCACTCGCCTCGCCACGGCGACTTGCATGACAGCAGTGACCTTTGCCGTCGTGCGGGCAACAGTAACAGAGCGGCGCTAAGGAGTCCCCTCAGACCCGCCGATCACGCGACCGCGACCGGCCAATCTGCCCACCGACAGCCGACGGGACGACCGGTCCGCCGCCGTCCCTGTGGGCAGCAGCTCACCGCGCTCCCAGCTGAGATCTCGGCATGCCGCCACCCGTCCAGGTGAGGCCCTCACCACAGACTTCAGTCCGCCTCCACACACTGAGCTGAGATTCCCACCAGAGGACTCGGCGTGCCGCCACCCGTCCAGGTGAGGCCCTCACCACAGACTTCAGTCCGCCCCACACACTGAGCTGAGATTCCCACCAGAGGACTCGGCGTGCCGCCACCCGTCCAGGTGAGGCCCTCACCACAGGCTTCAGTCCGCCCCACACACTAACTTGAGATCCTCACCGAGATCCGAGACCCGAACGTGGCGCATGGTAGGTACAATGACCTGGCCCGCACACAGGCAGGTGTGATGCTCTGGAATTCTTAAAGCGGAGTGGAGACAAACAATGCATGCCAATTGTTCTTAACATCTTTCAGTTCCACTTCTGATTTTTTATCGCAGGCTGGATCAGGAGTGCATCTTTAAAGGCGCTTCTGGTCTCTGGTGGCAGCACTGCCCACTAGTAAAAGCAACAAATGTGCTTCTGACATAATCACCATCATGCAAATGAAAAACAAAACAAAACAAAAACAAACACACCTTGACATGCAGATACTTACTGGTGATGAAATCGATAGCTGATGACGAAGACAATTGATAAGCGGTCAAAGTTGATGCAATAAATTAACTGCGCGTGATGTTAGGTTAGTTTGCGGCATGTTCCTCACCATGCGACAATGGTCTGAGGAAATAAGTGCTGCATTAGGGGAAATAATTGCTTGACATGTGCGTTTGTGTGCTGAGTGTTTGTGGGCAACCCAGGTTGCAATGTGTTGAGATCTATTTGGGGCAGAGTCAAGCAAACCAGCCAGGTTCTAGCTGCCTGATTTTAACGTATCAAGGTTGAAATCATGCTGCCCGATTACATCTAAATGAAATTGAAGCCTGGGAATAAGGACTAGAAAGAAGGATCTGATTGAAACACAAGTGCGGGATAAATAGAAGCACGTGACCTGCTAAATATTACACCAATGTTATGGTGTGCTATTTATGAGAGCAATTTTTAAACAAATGTAACTCATATTTCCTTACCAGACCCATATTCTCCAGATCGATTGTCTGGCAAAAAAAATCATCCCATACTCTTCAGCATGTATTTACCTCTCTGGAACTTACTCCATCAGCACAAGCCCCCACCGCTGCACCTCTCACGCACAACTTCACATGGAGCCATCCTGCCGTGAAAAGCACTCAGAGGCGGACACAGGCTTTTTTATGGGGAGGGGTATATTTTGTCGGAGCCTTCCGCCGAAAAATTCGTCGAGCGAAGAGGGATATATATTAATTATTTAGTGCCCTGGCGAGGAACATTTCGTTTCATTAATATCCTACGACGACCCTTCCTCGATGATCAGAAAAGACAGTCAAAATTTGCTTTCCTCTTGGTGTATATTCAGGTGCAACCCTCCATCAAGCCACAAAAATTAGCAATTCCATCCATCGTTCGAATTCTCGCTGCCATACTTTACTATGTATGTCATGGCATGTCTTGCTAGTATGGACTTTTGGATTACGGAGAAGCATTAAATGATACTACATACAAGGCATACATTTACGCACATCTGCTTACATTGTCCCCACACGGCGGGAGCTACTGTACAAATATTTACAAATATTTATGGAAAGCACCAAGGTAAAATAAAATAAACTAGTATTTTTTTGGAGGGGGTGGGCACCTTTCATGAGCGTCGTGTGTGAACAATATGAACGAATGTGCCTAAATATACCTCTCGTGCGTAGTATCAGTCAGAGGTCAGTCAGTCAGAGGTCGGTCAGTCAGAGGTCAGCAAGTCAGAGATCAGTCAGTCAGAGTTCAGTCAGTCAGAGCTCAGTCTCCACCTCTGTGTGGTGAGGTGTGTCTTCGCTGACGTCTTCCTTCTGCTAAAGCGTCACATTTTACGTCGGCACCAGTATTTGGGAACAATGCATGAACATTACGGCTCCACTTTTGGGCACTTACGCGATGAACAGCTGTCTGATTGGCACCACTGGTGGGCTCTCTGATTTGGTTCCTCCGAAGTGTGGGGGAATACGCTAACACGTACATCAGGAGTAGCCCCCATTGAGAAGCAGCAGCTTACTCTGGAACCAACATATCGAGAGCGGGTTGTCGCAGAGTGGCGACGAAGATATCACCAGTTGACAGCTGGATGCATGGATAGCACCAGACAGCTGGATACTTTGCGAGCCGACCACTCTAGCTCAGCTTGGGGCTATAATGCATCCATCTCAGCCGAACAATATTTTCCTATTTATCCATTTTGCCAGAGATCATGTCGACAGCGAACGAAGGCGCCGTCGCCGTCATCAGACTGACGCCAATGTAGTGTACCGGTGAAGGTAACTTGCGATGAGCAGTGGAATGGCGGGCGTAGCGGGTAGGACTTGCATCGCGATATGTGGGATGAGACACAGTGGGGAGGCATGTTTGACAGTAGATAACTGACTGACACGCTTTAGGCCGAAACACTGAGCCAGCAAACCAAGGCGAGATTCCATTCCATCTATTCAGACATGCATATATATACATACACATATGTGTATATATATATACATATATATGTATTTATATATATATATATATATATATATATATATATATATATATATATATACATATATATATATATATATACATATATATATATATATATATATATATATATATATATACATATATGTATATTGCTAGCTAAAGGTTACTGTGGCTTCGCTATTGATCATTGTCTTCCATGTAGCTTCGATTCTTCTGATAATGGTTTTGTGATAGCATTCGTGCCGGCTAAAGAAATGGTGCTGAAGCTCATAATCATTAAAGATAGCTGGCTTTAACCCGTCCCGTCTCGGGGGTCTTCAAACGCTCCCCCCCCTCAGCCCCTCAGATTTTTCGTGGATAGCGGACGAACGGCGCACGGCAGCGCGCCCGAATTTTGCATACCTTTTTCCACATCAATTTGACATGCTGATTCAAAATCTTTAGGTCAGGTCATCTAGGGTCAACGAGTTAGTCACGGTCAAGTGAGGTCACCCCCAAAAAAGTTAAACTAGTCGTGACGCTTTAACGGATTTCAGATATTTTAATGAAACTTTCAATGTTTGCTTATCTTTACGGATGCAACAAAACTTACGGGTCGAATTTTTCATTTTTTTTCGTTTTTGACTACATATATATTTTGCGTATTTGCAATATTGCAGTTCAAACACACGATTCTGGCTAAAGCAAGCATTTTGTATTAGTGAAAGTTGACTTCCTACAACATTTCTCGGTCTGCTCTACCCATTGGGGAAGGGAAATTAAAGAAAACTTAAAAACTCAAAATTTTGAAATTTCAAAAAAAAATTGTATTTTGGGGGGCCCAAACAAATTATAGCCCTGGTCGATTTCGCTGTCCTTTTCTAATTCCAAATACATTTAGTTTTTTTTCATATATCCCCAAAATGAACTCCCCAGAGTAAAAAACATAATGCAAGTCGTGAAAAGTCGTGAAATTCTAGTTGACGTCACTTTTAGAGGATTTTTTTGGGGGGATGGAACCAGACCCTACTCGTCGAGCGCTTTTCGATGACACCTCTTTAGTTTTCGTGCGATGCTTAGTTTGGATTTTAGAGGGGGGTCTTCAACCGCCTCCCCCCCCGAGACGGGGTGGGAGGATTTGGCAGGAAAGACGGCGCGGGTTAATGTCGCATAGTGTATGTCCTCCATATCGACGTTTCGTCATTTCACATGACAGCATCAGGAACATCCGCAGATTGTTAACGAAATCACGCAGGGGTTACGTTACAAATCGAATAGAAGTCGAACGCAAGTATCGTCTAGTATACGTAAGCGTTCACTAGCAATTATTAGGTTACCACGGTATATATCGGTCAGTTCATTTTCCAACACACTGAGAAATTCACGTGGGAAACAACTTTGGGTAGCATCACATAGCAGAAAAATAACCGCAATGTTGGTCGCTATTCACAAGACCACGCCAAAACCAGTCCCTCTTTTGGCTTTTGGGTCGCAATCGATAATCTTGGCTCCAGGGGTGATTCGTCATACAGCGACGGAGTACCTCGCGCATTAACGCGTATGCATATGGCCTCTAGTATGTGAAGGCGTCTTGGCTCGTGTGATCTGGTGATGATAGTTGTATTGTCAACCATTTGTTGTCTCGTGACACGTGTGCCGTGGTGTATGTTCGTATGCGTTTGTGTACCGCCGCTCTGCAAGTGCATTGTGATACGCCTGCCGAGTGAAGTTGTTGTCATTCCAGTGCAATTTCTGTTTGAACAGAGCGCGCAATCTTCAATAGTACATTTGTATTGATAGAATACATCTATTGGAGAGTGCGCGCCCCGTTCAGGTATGAATTACATTGGAATGACAACCTCACTCAGCAGGCGTATCACCATGCATTTGCAGAACGGCGGCCCACAAACGCATACAAACATACACCACGATACACGCTTCACGAGACAAGTGGTTGACAATACCACTATCGTCACCAGATCACACGAGCCAAGACGGCTTCACATACTAAAGGCCATATGTATACGCGAAAGAGACCTGGCTAAAAGCTGGCAGGTTAATGTGCGAGGTACTCTGTCGCGGTATGACGGATCACCCCTGGGGCCAAGATGATTAATTGTGACCCTAAAGCCAAAATAGTGAGTGTTTTTGGCGTGGCCTTGTGAATTGCGACCAACATTGTGGTTATTTCTTTGCTGTGTGATATCACCCAAATATGCACTGTAGTAACCTAATTACTGCAAGTGAACGCTTACGCATACTAGGCAATACTCACATTCGATTTTATATATATGCGACTGCGACTCTTGTACCTTTACTATGATTGGCGTAACTTAAACGTTTTGCCTGTGCGATTTCGTCAACAATCTGCGCTGGTTCCCGATGATGTCATGTGAACGTCGACATCGAGGACATAAATTATGCATTCTTTCAGGCAGATATATTTTCTGATTATGAGCTTCGACACCATTTCTAGTCAGCACGAATGCCAACACAAAACCATTATAAGAAGAATCGAAGCCACATCAAAGAATCTAATCAACAGCAAAGCCGCAGTGACCTTTAGCCAGCAATGCATATTAAACAATTTGTTTCCAAACTACACGAATATCAGTCCACAAGGAGGCAGTGCTGCAGAGTGGCATTACGCACGACTTCAGGGGATATCTAGTGCTACACGAGATCGAACAAAAGAGAAGATTAAAAAAACTTGCAAGAGCATCGGCTGGAAGATGAAATGGCTGCATATTCATAACTGAACATCAGTGAGAGACTTCGGGCAACCACAGTTTCTGCACTCGAATGTTAGTTCTATCACCACCGACAGTTGTCAATAAACAAAATACATAAGAAATTATGCACTCTACATGGAGGACGGGTGCTTCTCCTCGAAGAGAAAGATGCGTACATCAACTTGCCGCAGCTCCAGCTAACCCGAGAACGAAGAGAACTTCTGAGCCTTGGGTTAGTTTTCATTGTCCCCTATGACCTCACTCAACTCGACTTTCTTTTCCTGAGGAAAAGAAAGTCGAGTTGGAGATACTGTACCAAGACGCCCTAAAGCTGAAGAGAGGCAAGGGAAGATTGACTTCGATCCTGATTGTCAACAGCTCCTGTTTGTGAAAAGTACAAAAATAGGGAGAAAATGGCCAAGTCTTCCATTCCGGCCCCACTTGCGACGCGCGCCGAAAGAACTACAGGAAAACAAGGATATTGTCATCCACAAAGTCGATAAGTGAGCTATGTATGTCATCATAGACAAAGCAGACTATGATGAAAAACTCAGTGCAATCTTGAACGATGCTTCCAAGTTCCAAAGGATAAAATGTTATCACATAGATGAGCTCAAGAAGAAAGCAAACGACCGAATCTATATCGTTAGCACACAAATTAAAAGTGAGAAGCTACGTAAGCTAACAGGCGATTATGCCCCTGGGTATTTGCATGGGAATCCGAAGATACACAAAACAAGCTATCCTCAACGATCGATAATCTTGCAGATCCCACTCCCCACTTATCACATAGCGAAGTACTTAAACCAGGTACTCGCGTCATTTGTGCCCAAAAAGTTCTTTTTACGATCTCCCGCCGAACTCATTGATCGGATCAAAAGCAGACTGAAACGCGGTCAGTTGGCTTCCCTGGACGTTTGCAGTCTTTTTACTAACGTGCCAATAGAACGGACAATGAAGATAATGACAGATTTTGCCTATCTTAACTCAGCACTTGCACCACCCACCATACCGGAGCCCATTGTGTACAGCATGCTACGCCTGTGCACTATGAAAGAAAGCACCCTTTAGATGTCCGAGTAGTGTGCTTTACCGTAAGATAGATGGCATTCACATGGGATCGCCGTTAGACGTGCTCTTTGCGCAGGCCTTCAGATCCATGTTGAGCAGGTAGTGCTGCAGACGCCTGTTGTAGAGAGCCCCGCACTCTATTGTCGATATGTTGACGATATTTTGGTAGATGTGCGGGAAAGCACTTGTCCGAGCTGAAGTCAATGCTGGAAGAAGTCTCTGATCTAGACTTCACTATGGAGATAAGCATTCCAGACAAGGTAATCTTTTTGGATGTGTCCATCGATGTAGTGGATTATTTGCAACTAGTGTCCATTGTAAACCAACCGACATCGGACGCTGCCTTGACGGTAAAACCACTGCCCTGATATATTTTTTTTTTTTTTATAATTTTGTTATATATATTAATTATATATATATATATATATATATATATATATATATATATATATATATATATATATATATATATATATATATATATATATATATATATATATATATATATATAGACAGCGTCGTCAGCGCCTATGTTAGCACGGTGATTCAAACGATTCCAAGACTAAGCTTACGTACGTAAGGACAAATGTACGTAAGCAAATGTACGTAAGGGCAAATGTACCTAAGCGTAAATGTACGTAAGCGCAACAGTACCTAACCGTAAAAGAATGCAACAGCAAATGTACGTACGAGCCAATGTACGTGCATTTAGGCGTACGTGCTTTGCGTTTAAGCACATTTGGTAAGGTTCATATGCCATACATACATTCGCTCTTACGTATATTTGCGTATGTGTACAATTGCCATACGTGCGTTTGCGCATACGTACATTTGACCTTACGTACATTTGGGCTTACGTACATTTTATCTTGCGTACGAACGTACATCTGAGCTTAAGTACAATTGTCATACGTGCATCTGCGCTTACGTACATTTGCTTATGTACATTTGCGTACGCACATCTGCCATACGTACATGTGCTTTATGTGCATTTGTCCGGCTACTGATTACAACTGCGATGCCTGGGAACAGGCGCACACAGAACTACGTGGAGTAAAGCAAATGCTCGTCAACTACCCAGTGCTTAGCATCAACAAGGATATCAGAGACGCCGGCACTAGGCACGTCACAGCACAGACCAGTCCCCCAGCACAGGACCCCATATACAAGCTGTTCTACAACAATAGTATGTCCCCTGCTTACCTGGCCGACGAGAAGGTGCTTCTAAACATTGTGAAGAGTCACTGTAAGCCTATTGTCCGCCAGGATGAACTAAATCTAGTCATTTTCTATAAGAACCCCACCACTCGTTCCCTCCTCGTGCAAAACAACCCATCTTGTGACAAATCATCGCTGAAACAGTCCAATGTAATCTATTAATACAAATGCACTACTGGAGACGGTGCGCTCCGTTCAGATAGCAATTACATTGGAGTGACCACAACTTCACTCAGCAGGTGTATAACCATGCACTTGCAGAGCGGCGCCCCGCAAACGCGTACGAACATACATCACGACACACGCGTCACGAGACAACAATTGGTTAGCAATGCCACTAGTATCACCAGATCACACGAACCAAGACGCCTTCACATATTATAGGCAATATGCAAACCAAAAATGGTGTAGAGGGTAGTCTTGTGCTTTGAACATGCCTGAACAAGTTTTAACCCGATCCCACCAACGGTTTCGGAGTTATAGCTTACGGTAGTATTTTGAGGTCACACAAGGGTATATTTGGCGAAAGATAGCTCAAGATTGTGAAGTGAAAGTGTGACATATTATGCATCTTTGAGCAGAAAAATGATCCAAGAAAACACATCGGTGATAATACATGAGCATTTCTCACGTTTGACCTCTTGACCCTATGACGTCATGTATTTATAAGAAAGCATTTTTTGTTTTCATGGTCAGCGAAATCATGCCCACTTTTAGTTCTGCCGTCAAATTTGTCAATTTCGATGGGCTAGGGATCACGAGATCAAGAGGCCATGTGGTCATGAGGTCAAATGTAGAAAATACCAATATTTTAATTTTGGAATTGGCATCAGTTGATCGTTTTTCTTCTGAAATATATATATGTATATATATATATATATATATATATATATATATATATATATATATATATATATATATATATATATATATATCTACATATATATATACATAAGTTGCCACCATTTTCGCTCCTTATTTATGAGACATACATCATCAAACCAACCCATGCAATTTTAGCTCAAAATAAAGCCGGAGGCTATAGCTCAAAAACCGTTGGCCGTACCTGGTTGAAATATGCACAGCCGTATTTCAGAGCCAAATACTACCCCGTGAAAAAATGTTGGTGCAAATATAAAAAAAAACATGAGGTGGAGTGCATTGGTCGATATGTAGTAGAACGTATCAGCATCTACATTGTCATGACGCTGCTGCAGAGGACAAGAACGAGTCACATGGTTTTTCGTACCCAACGCATGAATAATTGGAGCAACGTGTGGACACAATATCAAGAGCTGTGCAGTGAGTACCGCAGCACGTGGCTCCTGTACTAGAGGGGAAACAGAAGGAGGCCATAAGAAAGAATTATGACCGATATCCCGTAATGAAGGTAATTGAAATTGTTATTAAGTGGAAATTATCTGTCACAAGTGTCTGATGCTGGTGATTAGGAATTATGGCGACATAAAACACCACACGAGTTGCAATACAAGAAAGTGCAGTGGGTAATGTAGGCCATTATTTCAAGCAGCTCGTTTCTGGGGTTCCGGACAAGCGTACAAATTGCAGATGTCCGTACGCAATTGTACGTAAACACAGATGTGGGTATTGCAGATGTACTTACGCAAATTTATGTAAGTGGAAATGCACGTGGCAGATGCGCATACGGAAAGGTACGTAGGTGCAAAAGCATGCAAGCGCCAAATGGCGTCAGCATGGGGATGGGGTGAGGTCAGAGGTGTGCCGGATCACAGTGGTCAATTGAGCCGCCTTTAGTGCGACTGGGTTTTGCAAGGAATCCTACGGTACATTTACGGTAAAGGAGTCTTCGTTACAGTATGTGACGTTAACCCGTCTTTCCGGTCAGATCGTCCTTTTGCATCAATCCTTTTACACCTCCTCTAATTACCAAACTAAGCGTTGCAACAAAAGGAAAGGTGGTGTCACCGGAAAGCGCTCGACGAGTAAGTAGATCACGCTTTACGACCAGGCAGAGACATTAGACATAACTGCACGCAAAACAGCCACGTGGGAGCTATGTTTCTAAATAGAGGCTGCCTACGACACCGTGAGGCGATACGGAATACTTCGGAAAGTTGGGAACCACTGGATACGCCAACCTATAGGAAAGTCTTACAAATACTTTCTGGGTGACGGTACCTTCTCTGTCTGCGTGGGAAGCCACTTGTCTCCACGTTTTGTCCAGGAGAACGGCGTCCCACCAGGGAGCGTACTACGTTACGTCGTTTGCAGTTTTGATCGATGACACTGAAAACGGACGCTCATCAAGTATTGGAAGTCACTTTTCGTTGATGACTCGACTGTTTGGTCCTGTGTGGCGCGATTGCCATTCATGGAGAGACAGCTACAGATGGCCGTAGCCTGTCTTGAAAAATGGACGATTGTAAGCGGGGTCTGATTCTCTCCCGCCGAAGCGGTGGCCATTAACTTCTGCCGACGTCGTCGCCACTGTCTGGAAATGGTAGTGCAGTTGTATGAACAGCAAATACCTGTCCGGCCATCGGCCCCCTTTCTGGGCGCCCATTCTCGACAACCGGCTATCCTGCGGCGACCATCTCAACACTGTCCGAGGTAAGTGCTGCCGAGCAATGAACATAATGAAATTCATGAACTGATTAAGGAGCTGATAGAGCAACTCTTTCAATAATATCTCGATCTCGTATCCGCTCGAAGCTGGATTACGCGTCATTTAAATAATACGATGCCAGTAGCTCCGTGAGGCGGACACCCAACACAGTACACCACACGGGATTGCGGACCGCCACGGGGGAATTTCGGACGTTGCCAGCTACAAGTACTTTTGGCAGAGGCCCATGAATCATCGTTGGCAGACGCGAGAAGACGTACCTCTGGTACGCCGCAATAAAACTCAGGAATTTTCCAGCGCGCCTCGCGTATAAATTCATCTTTTACACCGTATGCTGTCGATTTTCCACGGGAAAAGAGGTGAAAGACTACAACCATTTTTACGTCAGAATCCTCTCGCTACTTGAAGAGGCTCAAATCCCACTGAGAGTTGTAGCGAGGATTAAATATATGCAACTTTCATCATGGGAACACGTTTCACCGGATATTGTTACCCCTCCCCCCCCCCCTTCGCGACTGCCAAGAAAGCACATAATGTCTCAGAGCTTTTTCAGAGCAGAAGCCTTAAAGCTACCAGACTGTTATCGCTGCTACTCTCGAACATACACTCACGAGTGTCAAGACAGTCGATGGAACTGGGTGTGCATTCGTATGTCTGACACCAGCGAGGTCTTTCACTTTACCACCACACGAGCCTGTGTACACTGCTGAGTTTGTTGCGATTAGTAAGGCTTTGAATTTTATTGAGGTTGTGAATTAAACCCCACATTTTATTCTGACAGACCCGTTAAGTAACCTGAGGGCTCTTAAGTCTTTTCACCAACCAAACCAGTATGCTCACGAAATCCTAGCACGTCTGACAGTGCTGGGCAGCGCGGGTGAGAGGTCGTCTTCTGTTGGATTCTGAGCCATACCGGTATCACGGGAAATGAGCTGACCAACGCTGCTGCCCACCTCGCCGCGCAATCACGCAGGACTTGAGTTTGGCCCCTCCCCGCCAGAGACTACCCGGATCAAAGTAGATGCTTTCCTATAAGGAAAGTGGCAAGAAAACTGGAATTCCCGGGCTTTAAACGAACTCCGATCTATAAAGTCAGTCCTGGCGCCATGGACGACATCGTTGAAAACATCTTTTGAGAGGTACGCCAAGAGGTGCATCATGCTCGATGCACTCATACCGATTCACAACGCCTCTTCCCCTCCCCCACAGTTCGCAGATAAAAGTGATACACCTCTCATCCGTGATGTCTCACAGCACATAAAGCCGCGTCTCTGCATTGCATACGGTCACAGAGCAAAACGACATTTCTCTATTTCCCTCTATTCCTCTGTGACATTTCTCTCTCATCTAGGCACAGATAACAGCATGCACAGCACACAGATGGAAGTGATTCGCCTTTCTCTTGCACTGGCCTATAAAACAAAGATGCGCGTCTTTGCCCTGTATCTAGTCACACAGGAGACATTTATCTGCCCTGCATCTGGTCACAGAGGAGACATTCCTCTACCCTGTATCTGATCACACAGGAGACATTCCTCTGCCCTGTATCTGGTTACGCAGAAGTTCATTCTTCTGCCTCGCATCTGGTCACGCAGGTTACATTCCTCTGACATGTATCTGGCCACAGCGACAGAAACATTCTCCTCCCCAGTGCCTGGCCACAGAGGTAGGAGCCTCGTCCCCCCGACTGCCGGCTGAGCGCCGACGGCCGAGGCGCGGCAGATCGCAGCGGCGACATCACGGCACGATCATCAGCCAGTGGGTGTGGCAGGCGGCACGCTTGCCAGCGAGCCCTCTCACGGCGCGTCAAGCTGCTTACCGTGATCACAGTACAGGCTGACAGCTCCAGATGGTTTGTCGTCAGACGGGGTTCACCTCACGCACCGCTGCAGCCTGTTGGATCATCAACTTGACGTTCCCGAACATATCCCCTGCACGTACAACAAATGCAAGGAATCCAGGCTTCATACCTTGGTAAGAGAAGGAATAGATTATAATTACCATACACAAATCATCCCTATGACCAACATTGGTCATATGTATATATATGCATACACGTGTATATATATATATATATATATATATATATATATATATATATATATATATACATAATATATATATATATATATATATATATATATATATATATATATATATATATATATATGAAGTAGAAAATAAAATGAAGTGTTCCTTCATCTTGGCTGCATTATATTTCCATGTTTATAGCTTTCAGGATACCATCGAGTTATTATTCATTTTATGTTACTAACTTTCCTAAGCACTCCAAGATTAATTGCAAGGTGCCGGACAAGGAAATCAGGTTCGCTTGTGTAAATCACCTTCTTTACAATATGCATGGCATCGAATGCATGAATGAGCATTAGGCAACTATTGCGGACATCGATGGCAGCGCCTCTGGTGGCTGTTATTGGCAATATTTATGCATGTTGAAATGTTCTGCACTCTATTGCTTATTTGCGCCATAATTTAAGTGCATAGCCAATGAATAAATTGCTTTTGACCCGTTATCGTCCATTACAATCAACTCCAAACGCAATATTGACATATTAGACACTTTAGGGAGCATGTACACGGGCCTGTGTCGTCCGCACAGTTGTAACTACCGGTCTCCTTGCGAACCTATGTTAAAACCATGCTGCGACTCATGACATGTCCACCTCGGATCGGGTAGCCGAAACCCCAGATAGTAAGTAACAGAAAGAAAAATAAAGTTTTCAAAGTTAAAAATAAGGTTTTGAAGATCTAAAAACATAGACATGCTGTCAAAATAAGTAAAATTTCTAACGCTACATTATTTATGGAAAAAGGGTACATGATTCGAAATATGTCCGTCCAAGAAACAAAATGCATTTCATTGGGAACACTACATTATCTACGGAAAATAAATGGTGGATGGTTCTAAAAATATCCATGCAGGAAACAAAATGCATTTCATTGGAAACATGTCGAAACAATTATGTGTTAGCTTCGGAAATAGTCAGGCCCGTTTTTTTATTATCTACTATCTACTGATTCCCAATATTATGCACTTTGCTCGGCATTTCTGGCACTGTACTTCAAATGGAGTGAGATAAGAGTTCGAAGCATTTAGGTTCCATCAATGAATCATCAATAGTTTGTTACGTAAATAATACATACGCCTTGGGGTCACCTCAGGCAATGTCTTAGCACCCCCACAGTCGGGGGGGGGCAACCGTCACCCCGGCCGGTCTTTCAGGAACAGCTAACATTATGCGGGGCCGAACCGAACAAGCCAGCAGGTTCAAACTTGGTGGATATGTTATTTGGGTTTAAGGGCGCGCTGGCCAGAGGACCATTTGGCGCCCAAGTGTGTAAAGCTTGCGAACATAGGTCATGTCAGGTCATCTATTCGGGGTATGCAAAAGGTCATCACTCGAAGTGAATTAACGGTTTCTATCTTTTTTTAAATAAAATTAATTGCCTTCAATCTAGTGCTGAGCACTAGAATGCAAGGCGGAATTTAGTGTTACCACGGTGCAGGCTCGATAATTTGCATCCAAATAACTGACTGCAGATATAATTGATGATACATTACAGGAAGGGTGTCGCCTCCTCTGCTGAGGTAGTGCATGAGAAGGTGGTTTGCACTTCGTTATCGGAGGGATTATAATAGTTACTGTAATGGCAAACATGGGTTGGAACTGGGAAAGAGACCATATGACTTGACTCATTTATTGGCCTATCACATCCTGTCTCCTCTGGTCACTTAATTACTGTGAAGAAATGAACGAAACAAACGTATTAAGAAGATGAACAAAACAACATCAATGTTCAGCACAGAAGCATATATCACCTACAATGGCCACATATAATCAGGGCATATATGTATAATAGCAATGCGCACTTACTTCCGTACCAAATTGGTGGGATCTTGTTTGTTTCTCGCCAGAAGGACGGTATCTCTTGCAGTTGTATATCTGCGGTATCTCTCGCAGCTGTGTGTCTGCGGCATCTCTCGCAGTTGTATATCTGCGGTATCTCTCGCAGCTGTGTGTCTGCGGCATCTCTCGCAGTTGTGTGTCTGTGGCATCTCTCGCAGTTGCATGTCTGCGGTATCTCTCGCAGTTGCATGTCTGCGGTATCGCTCGCAGTTGCATGTCTGCGGTATCTCTCACATTTGTGTGTCTGTGGCGTCTCTGGCAGCTGTATATCTGCGGTATCTCTCGTAGTTCTATATATGCGGTATCTCTCGCAGCTGTGTGTCTGCGCCACATCTCACACATATCGATGCAGAATCTCCTTCCGCCTTCATGCACAACAGCGCAAAGAATGAACATGGCTGTGTCCAGTGGAATGACAGCTCAACAAATGCGGCGCTGCAAACGTCTCAGCCCAACAAGATTTGTAACTATTGGGCTGCCAACTTGTAAAATTGTAAGCGGTAACAGAACACATCAGAAATAAGTTTTTTTTAAAGAACAAGAGCAGTTTTTGTCCGTCGCAAGCTTAGGGAACGAATCCACAGCGAAACGAATAGCATACAGGAAAGAGAGCAACACTTCGGGACATTAATATCACCACTCTTCAGTTCCTCTGGCTGTTTCCTGGGCTGAAGTAACTGCTGGAACGAGACGGGTGTCGTGGCGTTCACCAAAAATATGGGCACCAGTATGCACAAGTTTACATTCTGGTATACACCCAGTTGCTAGAAAACTACGGCAATGGTTCATATGACCTATGTTGCCAGGCAGTCTGTTCGATCTGGCGTACGTTGTCATCACTCATGACGTATGGGTAACTGTTGCCAACATAAAGCTACATGGGCTTTTCAGCATCGCTATCATTTTCTGCCAAGTGCAATGCGCCTGACACATTACTTAGACGGTCGGTCGGTTCTGTCTCCGTAACCCTCGCATTGGAACAATGGTTGAGGGGGTGGAATCCGCTTCTCTCTCCTGTTTTTATGATATATCTCATAATGGGCGGGAATATTGCAACGAAATATTGTGACTTGGTTGAAAATTGATTGCTAAATATTAAAAGTTTAAAGGTTCCGGCTGTGTGGTGCGGTGACTAATCTCGATCTCATTTCGGTGTTTATACTGAAGCGAGTTAATTACATCCGCGATCAATTCTCTAAATGTTGTGCTTCTAGATCCAAATGTCAGTAGTTTCCCATACCTGGGGGGGGGGGGCGAATCCACCGACTCCATTGCGCGATATGCGAGAGGCTCTCTGGAGTGAGCGTTAAACGACATACCATGGGAACAGCCGCAAACATGGTTCTGCCAGAAATTAAAAAGACCAGTTTGAAATCCAGTAAGATATAAAATATTCGAAGAGGCAAATCACATTCACACCAGTACAGGCGAATTTCAGAGGAACATCACGAAGCGTGAACACATTCAAAACAGGCTCAGCGTTCAAGGGCCAAAACCGACAGTTTTAAACTGAGAGTATGGGATCTCTCCCAGTATGAATGTTGAAGGTCCCATGATGTCAATAATGTACCGCAGATCAAGTTACGATATCCTGACTGCACATATGTGGTGTTTGCCAATCCACCTGGGATAAGACATTGCGATGTGCAGTTGTAGAATGAGACAAATTATTTGATGATTCGTGGTAGGTAGAACATGATACTTCTTAACGTAATGACAAAATTACTGCATACATTTTTCACCGTTGCCCTACATGTTTCGAAACAGAACTCGTTCGGTGACTAGGTTTTTTGTTGTTGCTGTTCTCGATTGATTTAATTATCAGCGCTGTTGCAGATGATTCGGTTATTCGGTGGCTGTTATTCTGTGGTAAGGAAAAGCAACTGAGGACAATTATCTACTGACCCCGATTTAATTTTCTGCTTTGAATAATTTTGCCCACCCATATTTGAGAGAACAAAAGAAGCTTCATCCAGTCAACATTTGGACATTCATGCATTCCTATGCTCAGGACCTTGGGAAACCCACCGAACTTGACACACTCTGCACTCTGTACTGACACACAGACACCTCTCTCCGACCTCAGACCTTCCCCGCCGACACACAGACACCTCTCTCCGACCTCAGACCTTCCCCGCCGACACAC
Source organism: Imbricaverruca yamaguchii (assembly GCA_034440575.1). Classification (NCBI taxonomy): domain Eukaryota; kingdom Metazoa; phylum Arthropoda; class Thecostraca; family Neoverrucidae; genus Imbricaverruca; species Imbricaverruca yamaguchii. Next base: position 1,638,478 of record JAOTOL010001579.1, read on the forward strand.
AGACACCTCTCTCCGACCTCAGACCTTCCCCGCCGGCACACAGACACCTCTCTCCGACCTCAGACCTTCCCCGCCGACACACAGACACCTCTCTCTGACCTCAGACCTTCCCCGCCGACACACAGACACCTCTCTCCGACCTCAGACCTTACCCGCCGGACACACAGACACCTCTCTCCGACCTCAGACCTTCCCCGCCGACACACAGACACCTCTCTCCGACCTCAGACCTTCCCCGCCGACACACAGACACCTCTCTCCGACCTCAGACCTTCCCCGCCGACACACAGACACCTCTCTCCGACCTCAGACCTTCCCCGCCGACACACAGACACCTCTCTCCGACCTCAGACCTTCCCGCCGACACACACCTCTCCCATTGACACCTCTCTCCGACCTCAGACCTTCCCCGCCGACACACAGACACCTCCGACCTCAGCCTCCGACCTCAGACCTTCCCCGCGAACTTCCCGCCGACACACAGACACCTCTCTCCGACCTCAGACCTTCCCCGCCGACACACAGACACCTCTCTCCGACCTCAGACCTTCCCCGCCGACACACAGACACCTCTCTCCGACCTCAGACCTTCCCCGCCGACACACAGACACCTCTCTCCGACCTCAGACCTTCCCCGCCGACACACAGACACCTCTCTCCGACCTCAGACCTTCCCCGCCGACACACAGACACCTCTCTCCGACCTCAGACCTTCCCCACCGCCACACAGACACCTCTCTCCGACCTCAGACCTTCCCCGCCGACACACAGACACCTCTCTCCGACCTCAGACCTTCCCCGCCGGCACACAGACGACACCCTCTCCGACCTCAGACCTTCCCCGCCGACACACAGACACCTCGTCTCCGACCTCAGACCTTCCCCGCCGACACACAGACACCTCTCTCCGACCTCAGACCTTCCCCGCCGACACACAGACGACACCTCCCTGGCCTCTGACCTTCCCTGGAGACCACGGGCTGCGTCTTCTCAGCCTCTGACCTTCCCTGCTGACCACGGGCTGCGTCTCCCCAGCCTCTGACCTTCCCTGCTGACCACGGGCTGCGTCTCTCCAGCCTCTGACCTTCCCTGCTGACCACGGGTTGCGCTTCGACGACAATGGGGTATCGACCCAGGGCGGCTGCTGCTATCCGACGCGCAGTCGCTACCAACCATCGTCCGTTTATCAAGCACTCTCAGGTAAAACGCCGAGAACGAATCGCCACATAGGCAGCGGTGTGTACGAAGAGAAAGCCAGGACGCGCCACCTCAGCTCCAGCTGAAAGCATCGAATGAAAACAGCAATGTAGAGCAAAACACGTTTCCAATTGCGCCAATTTTCATCCCTGAGGGTGTCTCAGGCTGACACAAAGCGCGCATAAAAGCGCTGTATGAGCGATGGCATGTTCACAGCACAACGCGATCGAATATTGGTGCATATCAGTCATGACCGCATTGCCTTGAGTCTTTTTTCTTCTACAGCTACCTTCCTTCAGCCAGACACGCAGAGCTGATGTTATTTCATGGCGAAGCATTCGCCAAGTTGCATTACCAAAAGCAGAAATAAAGACCGCTGGCGCTGAACTCGAGTTCCCGCAACACTAATCAGCCAAGCGACCGCTGAGCAAACGGGGACGGATGCCGGGCGCCGGCTGCGCTGAGAAATGTATGGTGAGTTGCCCGAGTGCAGAAAGGTCGCCGCACACCCATCCATTGAGCACAGGATGATAACACTCCAGGAGAAATAGTGTGATGAAGTTGGTCAATATCAAGATAAAAATAGCAGATATGACTTTGAACAGGCTAATTTGACATTGAAATTCTGCCATAGGACTGTAGAACGAAGTTGGAAGTTGGCGGTCAGTCAAAAAGCCGCCGCAAGCGACTTTCTATGACGAACAATTAACCCGTCCCGTCTCGGGGGTCTTCAACCCCCCTCAGGTTTTTCGCAGATAGCGGACGAACGGCGCAAGACAGCGCACCCAAATTTGGCATACCTTTTCCCACATCAATTTGACATGCTGATTCCAAATGTTTAGGTCAGGTCATCTAGAGTCAACGAGTTGTTCAAGGTCAAGTGAGGTCACCTCCGAAAAAGTTCAACCAGTCGTCACGCTTTAACGGATACAGATATTTTAATGAAACTTTCGGAATTTTCTTATCTTTACAGATGCAACAAAACGTACGAGTGGAATTTTTCATTTTTTTCGTTATTAACAACACATAAATTTGGCGTATTTGCCAAATTGCAGTTCAAATACAGGATTCTGGCTAAAGTAAGCATTTTTTTATTGTGACAAGTTAACTTCCAACAACGTCTCTCGGTCTGCTTTACCCATTGGAAAAGGGAAATTAAAGAAAACTTGAAAACTCAAAATTTTGCAATTAAAAAACAATTGAAGGGGGCAAAAAAATGATAGCCCTGGTCTATTTCGCTGTCCTTTTTTCATTCCAAATACATTTTGTTTTTCATATATCCCCCAAAATGAACTCCCCAGACTCAAAAACATAATGTAAGTCGTGAAAATTCGAAAGAATTAGCCCCCTGGTAACGTCACTTTTGGGGGGGGAATTGTTTTGGAGGGGGGACCCGGACCCTACTCGTCGAGCGCTTTCCGATGACACCTCTCGTTTTTGCGATGCTTAGTTTGGATTTTAGAGGGTGGTCTTCAACCGCCACCCCCCCCCCAGCATAACGTGCTGTTATGCTGAGGAGAGCTCTCTGCAAAGAGCGAAAAATGACCACACCGACACAATGGAAAACAACAAGAAACAAAAAATGTTTATACATTGGTCATCAATACATCGCCACTACCCGAATGCCAGTTGCAAATTTTATGTTCCCACAGCAGATGCTGAACTGCAAATTGCAAGCAGCGCTGAACTAAAAAAAAACTATCATCATTAGCCCAAATATTTACCATTTTTCAGTTCTACACGAACATCGACACTTCATAATGATTGTGATTTTTGACAGCTGTGACAAAGAAACGTGTTCTAACGCTAACAGACTTGGTTTGCATACCCATGCTGTCCACTACTGTATTAGGCATATTTCAAGCCGTACTGGCACCTGCTGGCTAACAGCATGGGTGCACATACAACAGCATGTATTGCACCCAGTCCGTGGAAATGCATTAATTTGTTGCTCCCGAATTAAGTACGATCACACTCACTTCTCGTCTGAACAGTTCCGATTCTCGCCTCACAGGAATCCCACCATAATCTCACCAGTTCCAGCTCTCCGTTCTATTAGAACCCCACTGCCGTCCCACCAGCTCCGGCTATCCGTTCCACTGGAGCCCCACTACCGTCCCACCAGTTCCGGCTCTCTGCTACACTGGAGCCCCGCTACCGTCCCACCAGTTCCAGCTCTCTGCCACACTGGAGCCCCACTACCGTCCCACCAGCTCCGGCTCTCTGCTACACTACCGTCCCACCAGTTCCGGCTCTTTGCTACACTGGAGCCCCACTACCGTTCCACCAGTTCCGGCTCTTTGCTACACTGGAGCCCCACTACCGTCCTACCAGTTCCGGCTCTCTGCTACACTGGAGCCCCACTACCGTCCCACCAGTTCCACCTCTATGCCACACTGGAGCCCCACTACCGTCCTACCAGTTCCGGCTCTCTGCTACACTGGAGCCCCACTACCGTCCTACCAGTTCCGACTCTCTGCTACACTGGAGCCCCACTACCGTCCCAACAGTTCCGACTCTCTGCTACACTGGAGCCCCACTACCGTCCCAACAGTTTCGGCTCTCCGTTCCACTGGAGCCCGGTTACCGTCCCACCAGTTCCGGCTCTCCGTTCCACTGAAGCCCCACTACCATCCCACCAATTCCGGCTCTCTAGTACACTGGAGCCCCACTACCGTCCCACCAGTTACGGCTCTTTGCTACACTGGAGCCACACTACCGCCTCATCACTTAAGGTCCTCCTGTCCACTGGAGCCCCACCACCATCTCACCAGTTCCGCCCCTCCGTTCCACCAGAACCCCACTACCGTCCATCCAGTTCCAGCTCTCCTGTCTACTGGAGCCCCACAACCGCCTGATCAGTTCCGGCCGGCTCTCCTGTCCATTAGAGCCCCACTACCGCTTCACCAGTTATGGCTACCCTGTCCATTGCAGCTCCACTGCCATCCCACCAGTTCTGGCCCACCTGTCCACTGGAGCCCCACTAGCATCCCACCAGTTCTGGCCCACCTGTCCACTGGAGCCCCACTAGCATCCCACCAGTTCTGGCACAACTGTCCACTGGAGCCCCACTGACATCCCACCAGTTCTGGCCCACCTGTCCACTGGAGCCCCACGAGCATCCCACCAGTCTGGCCACGTCCACTGGCCCCACTAGCATCCACCGTTCTGGCAATGTCCACTGGAGCCCCACTGACACCCCACCAGTTCTGGCCCACCTGTCCACTGGAGCCCCACTAGCATCCCACCAGTTTCGGCTTTCCATTCACCTTCAGACCCTGGACTTTCGAACAAAGTTATTCTGCGACCATTGTTTTGCTAGATAAGATTCCGGTTCCTTCCCCCCTCCCTCTCCAAAAAACTACATGCTTAGATACTCACGCAGACGTTGGATGCAACATCGGATTGCCAAGTACACCAGTCCAGTTAACAGCATATATCGTGGAACTACTTTGTCACACCACCTAGCAATATCATTATCTTGATCACCACCGGAAACTTACCAAGAGTCATTCCCATTCTCTTCAGCACCTCGATGTCGTCGTGGGTCTCAAAGGCGCCATCAAAGTTGAACAGGCATTCTGCTCTTAAATGAGATGCATACAGATCGTCAGGTAAATTGGCAACAGGTAATAGCCCAGCTGAATGTTAGACAAACGATGGCTGTACTACGCAGTGCTTAAAATTGGATATGCTCAAATGTTCTACGCAGTGGAGAGTTCTCACCGCAGCATTGAACGATAAATACCCCGCCGTGTCAGCATCGAATACGACGCAATGCAATAGCAAAGTTGTCATTACATCACTCGTACGATTCTTGAAGTTGGACTTGACGTCGATCATTAAAAATCAATGGAGAAGGAAAAGAATCCATGATGGCCGACAGTCGTCTCATCTTTACTCTCCTGGAAGACGATGGCACCGACTGACAGTCGTCTCGTCTGCACACTGCGGGGGACACCTCGTCTCGGCTCGACAGTCGTCTCGTCCGTACACTGCGGGAGGACATCTCGTCTCGTCTCGACAGCCATCTCGTCTGCACATTGCGGAAGGACAATGATGCCACTGACAGTCGTCTCGTCTGTACACTGCGGGAGGACGTCTCGTCTCGTCTCGTCTGTACACTGCGGGAGGACGTCTCGTCTCGTCTCGACAGTCGTCTCGTCTGTACACTGCGGGAGGACGTCTCGTCTCGTCTCGACAGTCGTCTCGTCTGTACACTGCGGGGGACGTCTCGTCTCGTCTCGTCTGCACACTGCGGGAGGACGTCTCGTCTCGTCTCGACAGTCGTCTCGTCCGTACACTGCGGGAGGACATCTCGTCTCGTCTCGACAGCCATCTCGTCTGTACATTACGGGAAGACAATGATACAACTGACATTCGCCTCGTCTGTGCACTGAGGGAGAGCGTCTCGTCTCGTCTCGACAGTCGTCTCGTCCGTACACTGTGGGAGGACGTCTCGTCTCGTCTCGACAGCCATCTCGTCTGTACATTACGGGAAGACAATGATACAACTGACATTCGCCTCGTCTGTGCACTGAGGGAGAGCGTCTCGTCTCGTCCCGACAGTCGCCTCGTCTGTACACTACGGGAGGACGCCTCGTCTCGTCTCGACAGTCGTCTCGTCCCGACAGTCGCCTCGTCTGTACACTACGGGAGGACGCCTCGTCTCGTCTCGACAGTCGTCTCGTCTGTTCACTGCGGGAGGACGGCGGCACCAACGAGCAGTTCCGACTGGCATTTCGCCATACGAGGTCAAGCACAAACTTCAATCAGTGTATGGAGCAGTCGGCTGCGCAGGGCATATACGGTCGCCACTCTCGCACAGCAAATAGTCGCGATGAAGCCAACGTCGTGCAGTGTTTATTCTACATCGTCACCAACAGGTAAGTTGGCCACATAACAGGTGAAGTCAATAAGTAAAAGAGCGACGCACAGTATGTCTGGACATTATTAATCTGAACTGTATCATACGACTCAAATAAATGTCGTACATTGCCAGTGATAGGTCTGCCTTTGTTTCGACGTCAGTATGAAAATAGGGATGATTGCTAGAACACAGCGGCCTCGACGTGATATTCGCAAACAGCAGAGCTAAGCTGAGACGAAGGCGGACAGAAAAAAGTCGATGTTAGAAGTGGCTGCCAGGAATGAGATACACGGGGCTGGAATTCGAACTACATTTGCCTTTGATGATATTTGCAAGTGCAACAGAAACGTGACAAAGGATTAAATATCTAAGTATACCGTATGCAAGAACATTAGGTCATGTTGATAAAGGCGTAAATTCATAGAAAGTACTGTGAAGTACTCCAATACGAGCTCTTCACAGTATGTATGAAATCTCGGAAAATTGCGTCCAATTAATAATCGAAATTAGCAGAATAATGAGTCGAAGCAATGGCCTTGACTTTGAGACGACTGAAGCAACATGACTAGCAAATGCGACTTCTCAGTAATGAACGACTCCTATATCGCGTAGCTCAGTTCGGTGCTCCACCGTTACGCCACCTAACGAATACGGACCGAATATAGGTGATTGCACAAAGTAAAAGACAACACATTGCCTCTAATTGGATTGAGTTTCAGTTGCCAAGCGTGAGACCAGCTAACCAAGCGGTCAATGTCCCGTTATAATGTTAAACCGTCGCACAGTGGGCTAGATCACTTTCAAAATCGTTTTTAATTCAAAGCGCCTTTCGGAATGGAAAAAAATGTAGTATATTGTATTCTGTAGTATTCTAGAGCATGTTAGTATTTTAGAACATGCAGTATTCTGCATTCGATAGTGTTCTATGACATATTTCTATTATTCCGAAATATACAGTAACCAATATTATCGGATTGATTTGTGCGCCAAACCCGGTTCTGTGGTCCATTTTTGCCTATCGAGTATCACGGGAGGAGGGGGATAATTCATTGCCTCAGGGTTGTTGATAAATTATGAAACCGACGAATATCTGTTCTGGCAGCTGCTGATCGCGGCTATGAACATGATATCGCAGAACTTGTCACAGTTTGGTTATTACATTGGGGGCGAACAGTATTATAGTAGTTATGGATTATCTTAACAACATCAATATTATACCAAAATTCAGGCGACAATTTGTGCAAAACTGCATCCATGTTGCACATACATCGTGCAACATCACTCAGGTTAAACAGCAAGTCAACATTAACATGCATGTGTGCTTACAGACGTGCATGCAAACATACAAATCACACAGGGTCTACATATCTATTTGGCTACGTTCCCTGTCACTGATCCCACCCAGCGCGCCAATACCATATTGATCTTCCATTATCTGGCCGATAAGTGGGTGTACGCTTGTGCGACTTAACCCTTGTCACTAGAGCCTAAGTCAGCAAGGCTGTCAGCTGAGCAAAAGCGGACGTCACGACTGTGACATCCGGTGGGCGTGCGACCGACGTCTCTCTTGAGAAGGACGCCTGTCTCTTCTGCTGGGCCTGCTCGGCTGGTTCTTCTCCTGCATCGCTCGGTGACTGAGGACAAGCCGATGGCTGGGTCACTGGCGACAATGAGGAACCAGATCGGGTCGGTCATGGTGTGCAGCTAGATCTTTCCTTGCGCGGTCCAGGCGGTAGGCACGGACGTCCTTGTTCATCAACTCCCGGGATTCTTCATTCAGTAGTTCAACCGGGAGCAGCAGCGAGTCTACAACGGCAGCTCCGTGTAGCAGTGCCTGGTAGACGGCCGCCGGCAGAGGATACCACCAGCGTAAATCCACGGGCAGGTCAGCTGTCACACAGTACAGTGCACCTGGAATGCCAGAACGTCGGTGACGTATTCCGACGGCATCGTCTCCAGGATGACAGTTATCAGGTGGACCAGCTGTCTGTATACACCGGTCACCGCTGCAAATGCATCTTCGTTCCGGAACGCACGTTTGGCGGTGCTATCGTCATTCGACAATCCTTGGGACCCACTGTGAGGCAGGTCGACGTGCAACTGCATTTACTCACAGAACGTCTTCATCACTTCAGTGTTTTTCCTGTCGCTATATGTCCCTTTATCTCTTGCATTTCCCATCTGCTACTTATCCAACTTATCAACATATCCAATGTGTACTAAGCATTCGAACATCTTATCCACGCGAGGAGGCGCCCAGTCCGAACTGAAAGTACTCAGTCCTAACTGTCAACTAGCGAACACGTTGCAGGTTGTTCATGATGGTGTGAGTTGCACCACATAGTGCACAGCGCTGATGAGGTGCCGGTTCTGTGAGAGCGTTGACCACTTTGCCGTCCATCATGGTATGATGAAGGACAAAGGTTACACTGATTTGCAATCCCCGCAGGCAGATGGCGTGCTGATCCAGTGCTCAGATCTGCATTTACGATTCGCGGATTTGCATTCTCCGCTGTGCTGGATGCTGTTTTTTTGCTCTAGTTCCGTGGGTCGACGAAAGCGAGTTGACAGACACGCCTGGTGTTGCCACACGACGCGGTCGTCACAGGTCATCTGGAGAGGGACCAGGGCCGTCAGGAACACCTGCTTGTTCTGGCCGGAGGTAGACGTACCGGCCTGTTGTCTTGGTGTGGCGCTCGTCAATATGCACAGTCAATGCCTCCTCGGTGCTGAACATTTTAGGTAGGGGTGCTGGCCGATGCAGCAGACGGCGCACATTGGTCGAACGTTTAGGAGTTGCCGTGAACTCTTGAAAGAGGAACGATATATGTTTCCGTTCCTTCGATCTTTTTGGGCATTGTGACCATTTTTTGGGCATTGTGCAAACGATTTTTTTCGGACGAGTGTTTGGTCTACATAGACTAGATGTCGCCATTCTCATCGCGTCTGAATTCAGTTCGGAGAACTCACGGACAGGACATCCCTGCTCCGCGGAAGAGGACGGCCCAGCCGTTCGCACTGCTATGAACACTGCCGTGAACGTGCTATTCAGCAGATCTTCGTGTTTGCGGACGTTCCCCGTGTCGTCCAGGCTGATTCAAGCCAGTTCGTGTCGTAAATGGCAAGTTATACAGACACCTTGTGTACTGTTTCAATTTATCACCAGAGAGCTGTAACCATTTTTTAGAATCCAGTCCAAAAGCCGAATTAAGCTATCACCTGTCGTCTTGTTAACACTCGCGTGCTGTTCAGTACACTCAGAGTTGCCTTCTCAACATGGTTTCTAAACTTGCAGTCCCACAGACATTATAATTGCGCCTGAACCAACCACAATATCAGCCAGATCAACAGGATCTACACTTGCGTAGCGTCGCGCGGGCAATGCTCTCTTCTCTACCCGTCGATTCAAACTGACGAAGCTCACTGGTTTGCGTTAGTGACCTGGATACTACACATGCGCCGGTCGGGTGACAAGGCCTTGTCACCCGACCTATCCTTGTCATATTGGTAGAAGCGTCTCTCTCCTCTAATTTCCCATCCACCGCATGCACCGGGTCGACAGCGGACGGCCGCCGCGCAGGGCGACAGTCGGCAGAGGCGCCTCTTGGCTCCAGCACATCCATACTCAAACTGGAATTTGTGTATTTGGCGCAAAAGTGCACAACTTTGGCCTTTGGATCCGCGATCTGAAGGCATCGAGCTGTTGCCGTGTGCAAACATCTCGGAACTCACCCTTGTCTTGGAAAGTTTTTTTTGGGTAACTTTTCGTTTCATTCCGGGACTTAATTGTACAAAACAGGTCCGAAATGCTCCGTGAACACATTATTTGCGATGGTTTTCACACTCGGATGAATCCAGCCGCATCGTGCTTTGCTCACTTTCATGATGTCATCACTGAATCAATAATTACACCTTCGTAGACGCAGCTGGTCTACAGCGCACCTTGGAAGCCGGTTTTAAACATCGCGGCATTGGCTGACTTTGACAGCATATTGCACCGTCGCTAAAAATAAACACAACCATCAAATGTACCGTTCATTTTTACATATGTACCCGTGGTCAGAAGGAACAAATTTGGAAGTTGATTATTTTTGTTTAAATAAAAACGATTTTGAAGGAGCTGGCCCGCTGTGCATGAATGAACATACTGAACGACGATACAGTCTGACATCGTCAGCATAGTGTGCAGATCGTTCGCATGTTGATGGGACCGTCAACGGCAAAGGATACGCCCGGTGAAGGACCACATATATTTCCTTCTGGAACACCAGAAAACCGAGTCCAGTCCAGTCGGACTGTTTGTCATTACTATGATGCGCTGTGTCGTGTTGGTGAGATCCACGAGAAGGCTCTGTTAGTAACGTTGAAAGAATTTCGCGGTTGGTAAAGCAGTTTGTTATTTACACCGGGAAATGCGGAACAGTTGTCAGTAAATAATATCCTTTTAGCACTTCTGCCAATCGAACTTCATAGACTGTCCAACTTGTCCAAATTGTTCTGGCTGTCCAAATTGTACAGCAGGTTTCATCTGTGCCTGCTGGCAAACTAAGACCGACACATGGAGGCATTGGAAATACTTGGTCGTTGTAGCTTAGGGGTGCATCAACCGCATAGGTTATATAGCTCCCAGCCAGCTCTAATGCGATGTGTAGTGTAATGTAATGTATTTCGGATCCTCCCGAACAGCATTTTTTATTCAGTTTTCCGTTCCGTCTGAAAACATTTTAGCCACCTGAGTTCCTCACATCTGGAGGAAGGTTGTTCAACGGCCTCGAAGCTCTTGGTATGAAGGCCCGGCGCGAATTCTGTGCAGCATCGTGATACCCACAGCTCACCGTTAGCTGTAGCACTCCGTTGCTGTAGCACTCCGCTCGTGCTCCATTGCGACACAGCTGAGCGACAGCTCAGTTGACCGCGAATGAGTTCTGAGCCAGTGAACTCATTCATAATTTTGAAAATTGGGTGAACATATTCCTCCGATATGAAGTCCTCCGATTTGAGCCACCCTAGCTCTTTCAGGCTCCTAGTTCTCAACGTTGGCGACACATGATCCCGGTAGCGCAAGCTGGCGACAATCCTTGCACCGAAGTTGTTGCATTTTTTAATGCGTCAACTAATGTGTGTGTGAAACAGATGTATATATATATATATATATATATATATATATATATATATATATATATATATATATATATAGAGAGAGAGAGAGAGAGAGAGAGAGAGAGAGAGAAGAGAGAGAGGGGAGAGAGAGGGCATAGAGAGAGAGTATAGAGGGAGAGAAAAAGAGAGATAGAGGGAGCATAGAGAGAGTATATAGAGAGAGAGAGAGTAGAGAGAGAGTGAGAGAGAGAGAGGGAGAAAGAGAGAGAGAGGGGAGAGAGGGGGGAGGATGATGAGTGGATGTGTCTGCCAGACGGCTGGAACGTCTTAATGATAGCGGTTCGAAGGCAACGGTGCATTGAGATGAGTGCACACTAGGCGACATGTGTGGCCAGACGACTCCGTGCTCTCCCCTTCCCACCAGTTCCCACCAGCACAGGCACACTGGTCTCATCTCATTTCAGTAAAGCCATCCTGCCGCCCATAGTCCGTGATGAAAGGTGCAGGGAGAGCGACATTCAGTCAGCTGTGTGGGCTTCGGGGCGCATCAATTGCCGCCGTTCCACGATAGCCGCGGAGGTCGGCCGACTGAAACAATTTCCTGACGCCTTGAGACAGGCATGCGTCATGCCTCGTGCCCGGAGACGATAATGAATCTGCACGATAACGACTACATTCTATCTGAATGTAGTTCGGTAGTGGTGATAATTCGGAATGTAGTACGTAGTTCGGTATCGGAAGCCTCGAGCAAAATCCTTCCACGACGGGGCACTAGCTCTTGCTGTTTTGAACCGCTAACGGAACTAGCGCGTTGATTGGTCCAAGGGACCTGATGTGATCTGAATGTAGTAAACTGCATGCTATGGTACTTGTTCTACATTCACTCCAACGCAATGACAGCCTTGTCCCAACGGCAGATTAAACAATCCGATTGTTGATGTATCCGATTGTTGATCCAGTACAGTGACAATTGATGACCCCTAAGATGCAGGGCCTGCATCTTAAGCCGCTACAAGCGACTATGCATCAATATTGATACAGATATATAGGAGAGATGCTGTTAGGTGATTAAAAAAGGACGCCGACACACTCCAATCCGAACAATATCCCGATTTTCCCAGAGAAACTATCTACTCCAACTTATCTCGCTTCATTCACTTGATACTGCTTAACACACTTCTCTACAGCCACACCCCACCAACAATTGTTTAACAACTCCTTCATCCATAGCTTCTTGGAAGGCCCTGCAGAGAGCATACCTACCATCATAACACTACCACACCCACCACTAATTAGAACTCAAAACAAGATTCTCCAAACTAAAAATTGTTCGCCCTATTTTTATATAGATTTGCTGAGGGACTCCCCAGAACGTCGTCAGGCGGTCTGTTCTATTGACCAACCGCACTGGCTGAAGACCTGTTGTCGCTTAAATGGCGTACAATTTGACTTGCCCAACCTGAATTGATGACGACTATGTTTTGCTCTCAATAGAAAAACATCATTCGAACTGACATCACCGAACTCCTTAACGATTTCAAACATTGCATCCATATCACTCCGTAATCTCTTTTACGTGAGTGAGTGCATAGGTAATTCCATACGAATTTCCCATATTCTAAGTTGCCCAGTACACTGACAAGTCAAGTAGCTATATGCAGTACTGTTGTTGGCATATGCACTTCATGCGCTCGTAAAGGCATGGTACTCCATGCCTGTACGAGTACATTCCAAGTGCGACCGCACATGGTTCCTAGCATGGGTGTAACCATGGATTCGAAATTGGTGGGGGGACAAACCCAGGAAGCGGTAAGCTTGAACAGGATAGAGGGGCCTAAAAATGCAAAATAATTGGAGGCGACCAATGAAACCGGTTTGCGTTGAACCCTGGCCGTTGAAGTGATAAAGTGAAACCTGCGTATTTACTTCCAGCGTGTTCAGTGTAGGCAGAAGCATTTGTTGTAATTGATTCTAACGATCACAAACCCGTCGCTGAATGCTGATGCCAATACATATACGACTCCGGCGAAGTCGTCGCTGAATGCGAATACGAATTCGGCGTTAACTTGAGCGTGCTTAAGGCTGCACATGACTTCCCTCGATAGTCTTGAACATACCCAAGAACACCCAGAGCCGCACTAGTTCAAGATATATCAATATATGAGCATGGTATTGCAAACTCAGACGCATAAAGCCTTGCGATAAAATAAATTTGTTCCCTAGCAGAGCACAATTTTCTACCCAAGCGAAAACAAAAGATGGTCAAGGTTCATTTTATTCAAGAATGGGCTGGAAGCAGAAATTCCTAAGGTTTCCAGATACACCATTCCGATATTTTGTGATTAGCAGGTTATGTACACTGCGGAGGCCACGACTAACATCCCTCCGACGTCCCTCTGTACACTGCGGAGGCCACGACTAACATCCCTCCGACGTCCCTCTGTACACTGCGGAGGCCACGACGAACATCACCTCCGACGTCCCTTTGTACACTGTGGAGGCCACGACTAACATCCCTCCGACGTCCCTCTGTACACTGTGGAGGCCACGACGAACATCCCTCCGACATCCCTCTGTACACTGCGGAGGCCACGACTAACATCCCTCCGACGTCCCTCTGTACACTGTGGAGGCCACGACGAACATCACCTCCGACGTCCCTCTGTACACTGTGGAGGCCACGACGAACATCACCTCCGACGTCCCTTTGTACACTGTGGAGGCCACAACTAACATCCCTCCGACGTCCCTCTGTACACTGTGGAGGCCACGACTAACATCCCTCCGACGTCCTCTGTACACTGTGGAGGCCACGACTAACATCCCTCCGACGTCCCTCTGTACACTGTGGAGGCCACGACTAACATCCCTCCGACGTCCCTCTGTACACTGTGGAGGCCACGACGAACATCATCTCCGACGTCCCTCTGTACACTGTGGAGGCCACGACTAACATCCCTCCGACGTCCCTCTGTACACTGTGGAGGCCACGACGAACATCATCTCCGACGTCCCTCTGTGCACTGCGGAGTACGTGGGGAACACCACATCTGCACTATCATGTATCGCAGAGTTGCCGTGGCACGCAGCTTCCATCTGCGCTCCGCTGACGAAACGGCAGCGGCTTACGTTCAATTGGCATCCATATGGCCGCTTGGTACTGAAATGCACAGCTTCGGCACTCGCAAGCGACTCCATCCAGCCAAATGCCGTAGTTTCGCGGGAATTTGGCGCTCAGTGCCTGCGGCTGGCGCGACATAATTACATGACCGTATTCCCAGTTCTCAGAACGACACGTCCAGACTTCGTCGCTTTCAGCCTACCACACTATTTCGCGATGCAACTGAAAGGCATCACATTTTTGTTCTAATCACGTAATGCATCTGAGCTGTAGTATAAACTGAACCCGGGCAGCTCCAATGAAGAGCAGTGCCATCTGGAGAAGCGCGCCCGTTGGTAGGCCACATAGCGGTGCCAATGTCAGTGCAGTGTCTGCAATGAGATGCGATGTCGGGTGCTCGGAAATGGATGCCTCTGGACTAGATATGTGCATGCTTGTTTTATAGGTATGCCGAAGCACACTGACATCCACGAAGTGTTAGGCAGAAAGAACGACTTGCACCCGCGCATCAACTTCTCTTTAAAAACAGAAAGGGATGGCAAACTACTTTTCGTGGACAGCTTGGTCTCACGAAATAAGGGAAGGCAACATTTACAGTGTATCGGTAGCCCACTACAAAAAAAATGACTTCGCCGATTTCTTTTCAGACCACCTACATGGACAAAAATGAGGGGAGCACCGTTTCATGTTGGAGGTTCCCCTGGAGCTGAGCAGACCTGCATAGAACCACTACATCTTCATAACGAGGGAATGCGAACCTTCCCCCGAATAATCGGAAAGCTGCCGAAATGAGCTCGGTGTGTGCAGGGTCAAGGGCAGCAGTCTGATCTGGCTGCTACAGGCCTCGGTCACTTTCATTCCTTCCTCAGCTCAAGCACA
Organism: Imbricaverruca yamaguchii; assembly: GCA_034440575.1. Lineage (NCBI taxonomy): Eukaryota > Metazoa > Arthropoda > Thecostraca > Neoverrucidae > Imbricaverruca > Imbricaverruca yamaguchii. The sequence goes on from JAOTOL010001579.1 coordinate 1,653,645, forward strand.
TGTTGAGAACAGAAAATGTGTTTATTTGGTATACGAACACCTGGTAAAATAGATATGAAAACTGTACGGAACATTTGGAGTAGGAGTTGGGGTTGGCGTGGGAGGCAGACACGGCTATTCGTCATACCGAACAAATTCTTTAAATACACACATCATTGAAAATAAATGATCAAACTATTCTTTGCAATTTACTATTTGCTAACTTGCATTGCTGAATGCTGTTGTTGAAAGACCTGAATGCTGTTGTTGAAACTGGGGAATCCCGCTCGCCATTCCGTTCGCCGATAACTACGACTGCGACTCAGAATAGCACGGAGCACGGAGCTAGAACCCTCCACAAAGCAATTTACATTCCCATGCTGCAGCCGCTCACATACGTGCCGAATCCAGATCGAGCACTCCTTTGATGAACGCGCTTGGGCCATCAGTAAGCCCTCTCATTGGAACAACTTCCTTCATAATATTATGCGCTTCTCCGACTGATTGGTTGCTTGTCCGAAATTTAGAGTTAGCTATGAATTATGCAAAGACGCACAATACCGGTGATCGACCGGGGAAGCGAAAATCAAGAGCTAAAAACATGTATTCATTGACGCATGTTCAAAGATGCAGATATATATATATATATATATGTCATATACCATTGCAATGTCACTGCAGTACATCGTACTAGCGGACCCGATCAACCAATGAGAGTCGTGCTAAGTGCGACAAAGATGTCTGAGGAAATCCTATTTACACGGTTCGACATGGGACGAAATCCAAGGCACAAATCCAGGGTTAAAGAATATTCTATGGCTAAAATGCCCACTTTTAAACGCAAAATATGGACCCAGGTGATGCGGAAAACATTCTGGTGCTGCCTGAGCAGGTAGTCTGGCCCTCAACACAGGGACCAGAAGTGTATTTTTTTGGGTTTTCTGTTGGTGTCATGTGTTGTTTTTTTAGTTCGGCTCATGGGGCCCTCCGCATAGGGTCCTACTGGGGGATGCCTGAGTCCCGCGAACGGGAGGACGCCAGGCGCCCGAGGAGCTATGGGGGCTGGCGGCGCCTTCGCATGGCCGAGAGAGAGACTCACCACCCCGAGGATACGAGCAGCGCCGCCCGCCCCTGACCACAGCCGGCTGGGCCGGCAAACACCGGGAAAGGCACGGGCCTCCAACCCGAGGCGACCTGCCACTTGACCCGGACGGAGTCCCACGGGCCTGCCCGCCCCTCCGGGATATCAGGGCCAAAGTGGCGGTTCCTCCGTCCCAACTAGCACCGTACGACGGGATACCTCAGCATCCATGACTCCGTCATCCCTGGGGGACGGGTCGGGGGGGGAGGGGGAGCGACTACCCGGATAAAGCTATGTTGGCGGGCAGGATCGGGGAAGCTATCCCATCTGCTAATAGTACGCAGAGTTGGTGTTGCAGGATCAGGTGAAGGACATGAATGTTGAGATTGGATGGACATTGGATGGATACGTATGGAAGGACGAGTGAGGCACTTTCCTAGTCTGTCCATTCATCAGTGGACTAAGCCGCCGGATCATGGGGGTGCGCAATCCCCCTGCCACGGAAAGCTGGTGCCTCGTCAGGGTAGGGTTTGTCGCCTGCCTTTCCTTAATCCTTTGTGATACGAGCGCGAAACTCAGTGACTTTATCCTTCCTTTTCAAGCAATGGGCCCAACATATACTGTTATTTAGGTAGGTGCACAATGGCATTTAGGTACACAATGGCTTAGGTACACAAACAGTAGTTTGCAGGATAGTTAAGGACATATAAAGTGACATCCATCGCATGACAGCCATTTGCATTTATGACAACATTCCAGTTGACCAAGCTTGGTTCAATTAGCCTGTCATGAAATTGATATAACTTGACCTTGAAACTATATAGCATAACAATATATATATATATGAAACAAGTCGCTAGTGTTGTGAAGAACACTTCCTTTTTGCAAATATACGGGAAGCGTATTAGCGCCAATTTTTGTGGCATGGGGTCACGAGATGTTTTGACTTTAACGGCTTCTAACGAAAAAAATCACCTATTTCCATTTTCTTACTTTCAACGACGCGCAGGTCATTTGTAAGCAGGTACGCAAAAAATGGCGTATATCGATCGGTACAATGCGGATTTCGACCACCCCCTCCCCCTCCCTCAGTCCAGAAAATACATTTGCCGGGCCTCCCGGCGAAGGCTAAATTTGTCCTACCATTGCAACGGTGAGACAACTTTGACTATTGTAAGGGTTGTGGAGCTATCGCTGTGTATCACATCATAGTAAGCATGATTACTATCTTCCTCTATGCTGGTGTTGGAGCGATCATCTTCATTTCGGTTTTGGTTGCTAGCTGTTGAATGTCATGCTGGGTTTCGGCAAAAGTAATAAACATTGGCACGGCAGCAATGCGAACCCAAAAAGCGAATCACCGGCGTAATAGCCTGCAGTTCTATGAATGTGGAAAGGCATTGTTTTTGTCTCCACGATGGTGCCGTGGGGGTAGGGGTGGGGCAGAACTATGGCATTTTGTGCCTAAGCCAGGCAGAGACACTTCTGTGTCCCTGTCCAAGGGGAAGAGCATATGAGGAGGCTCTGCCCTGCCCTAACAAGGGGAGAACACGGCCAGAGCTTTAGAGCAGCTGTACAAAACATGTTAAAGCTAAAAATGAACAGAAACCTTGAAGTGCACCAAAGCGACCGAAATCTGAGGAGTGATTTCATTTGGGCTTGGGAACGGGAATAGGGAATGGCCACGTTTGACTACCCTCACAACGCCAAAATATGTGTGTGCTCCTGGGGGTGAACCACACCCCAGGTCGACGAAACGTAGTAACGCCTCTGTCCACCTCCCAATTATGCGACGTCTATTCCCCAACTATTGGGCCCATGAATTACATTATATATGCATATATATACATATATGCATACATATATATATATACATGTTTTATATATGTATATATATATATATATATATATATATATATATATATATATATATATATATATATATATATATCTACATGTATACATTAGGGTTGTCACGAAGGACCTTTTTTTGGAAATTGCACTTTGCTTAGTGAAATTATCGTGCAGATCAACTAAAATGGTCGAAACCAAATCGAAATCAAACAATAAACAAAATATGCGACAGGCCGATAAAGAAACAACTTTGCCGGGCGCCCGGCGTTGAAGTCTCCAGTGATGGCGCTCCGTTGCGATTGGCATCTAACACCACGCGTCCGGCCACCGTCGGAGCGCCGCCGCGGCGCTGTGACGAAAAAGGCGGCAGTCGATGCTGTGGATGACTGATGAATGGATTCTGGTGATGAAGCTCATTAATAAAACTCAATGAAAGTGTTTAGTGGGGTAAAAGGCTTTTGATAAGCACCAGTCGCTTAATAAATTGCCTGGATATCTGACGCATGAAAGAAAGGTTCACTTTACGTCGCTTGTTCGTTCCATTTTCAATCAGTAGATCTATCGGCGTATAATGCTAATATTTTCACTTTTGAAAGCTTGAACATCTTCAAAATTCCTCGTCTGTTTACATCGGAGACCAATTAAATAATTCTGAGACACTTGATATCTTATTGTTATGACAAATAGACCAGGCGAAATTGGCATCATGCTCCGTTCCACTACAACCGAAGGAGACGGGCATACAGCGACGTCACCTTTTGTACGAGCGGCCACATTTTTTGTACGAACTATCATTTTATAACTGTACTACTTGTCTACATGCTCAACAGAAAACCCGACATGAAATCCTTTTTGCTGCTGAGCACTGGCATTGCTGACCTGTGTTTCAACTTCGCCACAATGTAACCGTTGCGGGCCTCTTCACCAATTACCTTCAAAGACGCCGCGGTCACCACTGTCACCATCCGTTCCACCGTCTGACTGTGCACGGGGTATGGCGGTACTTCGAGAGGACTCGCGATGATGTCTAGTAAGTCATCATCGGACAGTTGTTGCGTCAAGGGCGGTTCGGTTATCGCCTCATTACACCAATCAATCAGCTCCATGATGCTGTTTGCCACCATATTCACTTTTGGAAGCTTGAACTTCCGCACTTCGTCAGTATCACTATCGACTTGAGTTCTGCGACACTGCTGGATTTGAGTGACCGCCCGTTCCCGTGTGGCTTGATCTTGGCCCGCTGCCATTGCTAGCAGTACTGCCTCAGGGTGACACCAGTAGCTGTTGCGCTGTATTACCGGCTGCACCATGGCCGCTATCTCAGGTCGCAAACTTTTGAGAAGTTTCACGCTGTGCAGCGCATTGCCAGGACCGTCAGAACATTTCCAGTTCTTCTTGATGCAGAACCACATGGGAGTATAGTGGCACACGATGAACTCCGCTAGCATTCTTAGACTGTCTGATGGCTGTTCAGTTGATATGTAGAGCCGGAGAATTCGCGCCGCCAGAGTCAGCCACCTGGAGTGGTTTAGTGGACCGATCTTCATTTTCGCAGTTCTATCTGAGATACTGAGACCAGAGCCCGTCTGGTCACTACGCGCCAGACTGTACAGAAAAGCCTGATCTGAACTTAGGTCACTGAGAATCTCCTGCGTCATTTCTGAAACATGTCCGCCATCGATTGGCTCAAAATCGACCACTGGCAAGGTTTCTACTGCACCTGCAGCGGCGAAATACTGCACGAAGATTAAGTTCATTTGCATGAAGTTGGCACACAAACCAGTGGACGGGGCATTTTTGTCCGAGTCAAACAAACGGATAACACCACCTTTTTGGCCAGTATTAACTCTGGTGCCAACTCATATGCCACGGCGTTCAGATCCTGAAAAATGTCCTCCGCTTTCCCAGTCTGTGGGGTAAAATGTCCTAAATATGCACTCTCTGGCTCGGATACAACCACAATGTGCTCTTCCGTCTTCTTTGAACTGGCTGTCATAAGCGTGTCGTCTTTTCCACCGTCGAAGTAGAGACCAGATACACGACCTGCATGATCCTCATGGCTCTGGGCTATACTACCTCTCTTCTAATCCGATCCCTTGCTCGCCATACTTTTTTGCTATCCACTATGCGGTCCATATCGCCAGAAGTGATCCGACCAATGTCCACTTGGAAACCGTTTATGATCGCAGCACACGCACGATTAGACACTCCGTACCGATCTGCTGCTAGAGCCGTATTTAGCAGTTCGTCTGTGTTACTGTTCACCATATACTCTGACTCATTGACTACAGATGTGAGCGATGATGAATCTGTGGCGGAATCTTGGTCTGAATTAGAATCTAGCTGGGCCATTCCAGAAGGTCCCGGTTGTGGTGATGTGACTCTCTCGGCGGTCAGACGCCTCCTTTCGTCCATGGCACGTCGACGAGTGGTTTCACGGATATCTGCGGTGCCGATTTGCATTTGGCGAGGTCCTCTCTGGTCTTGGACAAAGGGAAACTCCATTCGTGGCACTTTGTCGGCCATCGCACATTTGCAGCTATCGATATCAGCACATTTGCAGCGGGCTATATCAAACAATTTTCCAAACCACTCATCACCGGACGGACGTGCACCTGGTGATGCTGACTTCTTTCCAGCAGTTTTCATGTATCGCAAGTAGCGATCGCGGCTTTCTCGAACCATATGTTCGACTCGGGCCCTCCCAACAATTGGTATTCCTTCGCAGCACCACATTTTCATCACACTTTCCGCGACAAACTTTATATGGGGTGCTAGCCTCTCTTTCAACCTTTTGTTCGCAACGCATGAGTCTCTATTCACTTTACTCAAGTAATTCAGAACGTCAATTCTCGTGGGCAGTCGGTTTGTTTTTAGTTCAGAAGGAACCAAAAGCCCTTTGGTGGAAGCGCGAGTCTTCATGTTCGAACTCTTACCCCGATCACACCGACGGAGGTAATATCACACTTCACAGGCAGTGGGCACAACTTGCAGACACCAAACCACTCTTTTTCGGGCCGTCCCGCCGGGTCTCCGCCGCCGACTGCTTTGTCTCGGCGGCCCTCCCCTCCCCCTGTCTCCCCCTCCCCTCCCCTTCCCTGTCTCGCTCTTTGTGTTCTCTACCCTCACCGTGCGCCGGCCGTCTCCCGCCCCATCCCAGCCCCTCCCCCGCGCCATGCGACGATCGCCGCCGGTTCGTGTCGCCCTCGTTAATAGGTTGTCCCTACTGCTGATAATCCCAGTTTCCCTTGAAACTTTAGTAACGAAAAGGAACAGGAGACTTGGATTGACTAATAAAACAGGGATGTATGGCATGCGAAGCTATTTTGTGTCGTTAGTGCGTACGCAATTTATTCGAATGATGATTCATAGCACTGTGAAATGTAGAGCACAGACAAAGGAAAGTGGAGCGATCAGTCCTTCAGTGAAGTTTAATCTTTACAATCAGATATATCCCGGCTCCCCTGATCTGTTTTTTAATTACCAGAATCCATTCATAAGTCATCCACAGCACCGACTGCCGCCTTTTTCGTCACAGCGCCGCGGCGGCGCTCCGACGGCGGCCGACGCGTGGTGTTAGATGCCAATCACAACGGAGCGCCATCACTGGAGACTTCAACGCCGGGCTCCCGGCAAATTTGTTTCTTTATCGGCCTGTCGCATATTTTGTTTATTGTTTGATTTCGATTTGGTTTCGACCACAGGGCTTTTTTAGGTGATCTGCACGATAATTTCACTATGCATAAGAAAAAGCGTTCAGGCGACACACCCTAGTATACATATATATATATATATATATATATATATATATATATATATATATATATATATATATATATATATATATATATGTATATATATATACATATATATATATATACATACTGTAATTCATGGACCCAATAGTTGGGGAATAGAGGTCACACAATTGGGAGGTGGGCAGGGGCGTTACTACCTTTCGTCGACCTGGGGTGTGGTTCAACCCCAGAAGCACACACAGATTTTGGCGTTGTGAGGGTAGTCAAACGTGGCCATTCCCTATTCCCGTTCCCAAGCCCAGATGAAATCACTCCTCTGTACTATGCATATATATATATATATATATATATATATATATACTTATATAAATATATATATATATATATATATATATATATATATATATATATATATATATACTTATTATTATATATATATATATATATATATATATATACATATATATCTATATATGTATGAATATATATACATATACATAGATATATATACTATATATATATATATATATATATATATATATATATATATATATATATATATATTTATATATAATTGCAATTGGCGTATTTCAGCGTACTAGCTGCTTCGGCTATGCCGCGTCCAGTAACTTAGCTAGTCCTTGGAAAAAGAAATACAACCAATTTTTAGGAACAATATTGTCCGTGTAACCGGCTTCACCTGTGTTCATTAGCGATGTAATATATTGAGACATAGAACTGCTCACATCTCGCCTGCATGCACTCATTCATGGACTGCTCCATAATTGTTAGGGTGGACAAATCGAACACCTACAGAGTATAATAATCAACACAAATTCCAGTTCGAGGTAACAAAGTGTGAAAACGTTTTCTTGCCACGAAAAAAATTGTAGACGACAATCAGACGGGACAGCGAAAATTGGGACAACTTGTCACACTTCTCCCCAGGCGGCCATATTACTTGAATGGGAGTAGCATTGTGGTTGAACAAAAACATTCAATACCTTAAAAAATGGGCGGGACAGATGTTGTCAGTGTCTACAAAATCAACGTAAAAAGAACACGTCAAAACTAGTTGGCCAACTAAAAACAAACTATATTTTTTTACATATCACCTTCATATCCCGTCCACACCACATGACAAATGGGAAGTCCTTACAGCGAGATTCTTTTGGTACTTTTGCTCAGGGTCGCCAAAGAAAGTTCCGCTGTATAGCGTTATGGGAACAATGGGCCTGTCCTAATTCTCCCCGGTCCCAGTTCTTTCATTTTCCCCAAAAGCGGCCAATGTACCCACCTAATAGGCGCGGAGGTCTCACCGTCATATACTTAGGCTTCCGCGTCTAGTAGATGGGGCGCTTGCCCTTGAAGAAGGTATGACACTGAGACGTCGGGCATTGAGATAGACGTCATCACATTAATGTTAACACGTATGACAGCTAGGGGTCATCCTACATCAAGTTCATAGCGTAGTTAACACAAAATGCCATTATTACCAGGCAAAGCGATCTCACAATTTCTTTCATGTTGCAGCACTCGGAGGCGCGACAACCACCACACGCGTTATTGACGCCGGTGTGGAAACAAAGCAGACGCGACACAAGTCTGGCCGGGACGCTGATGCAGCAACACACTGTGCCGTGTTCTATAGCTTTACTTCATACAATTCATACTCGGCGCGGGGCGAGCCGCGGCAAACATTGTACAATAGCGGCGGAACTGTCTGTGCGTCCTCGGCACCAACAGAGCAGCCTCCCAACCGGTGAAAGCCCTGCTCTTTTTCAAATAGCGTTACCTCCCAGAGCTCAAAGCAAGAAATTGGCCGCATCCGGACAGGTCCAAATTGCCTGGACGCCAAACTTCTTCGATTCACGTCACTTCGAAGCTTCTGATCGCGATATTAGAGGCTCGAAATGGTGGCATCGGGCAGTTAATCAAAAGAAAGTGTAGCGACAAGTGCCAGCCAAGGTTCACCGCCACTGCAATGGCAGCCAGTCGACGATGCGTTAACGCCTGGATCGTACAATATCCACCGCAGATCGCAGCGCCCACCGAGCGGCACGTAGTCGGATCTTGTCAGGCTGGACAGTAAGGCTCAGTTCAAATCTCACTAGCGGCATAATTTTTAGTGCACCAACCGCCTACCAGTGCATTGCTGATGCCTTGGCGTGAGAGGTAGGTGACGCCGCATGACCTAGGATTTGGATACATATTGTATGAACTAATTGAAATATGAACTATGAACTATGCAGATTATATGCATATTATCAGGGATGCGGAGCCGGAAAAATTTTGGACGGCTCCGGCTTCGACTCCGGCTCCGGGGAAGTATCCCGGCTCCGGCTCCGGCTCCGGCTCCGAGTAAAATGTCCCGGCGGCTCCGGCTACGGCTCCGGCTCCGGCTCCGAGTAAAATGTCCCGGCGGCTCCGGCTACGGCTCCGGCTCCGGGCAAAATGTACCGGCTCCGGCGGCTCCGGCTCCGGCGGCTCCGGCTCCGGCGGCTCCGGCTCCGGCGGCTCCGGCTCCGGCGGCTCTGGCTCCGGATCCGGCTCCGTACATCACAAACGTGATCGATCCATTAAGTAAGAGCTAGGGGATGTTTTAAAAAAAGTTAGCCGAGACCACTCAGAGGTGCAAACTTCAGACAATTATAAGCAACTTTCCCATATAAACCCTGTATCTATCTTTAAATAACACCCGCCCCCGCTCAAATCACTTTTCGGTGTTATGCCCTCGTAAACTGACGCTCGCTTCGTGCCGTATTGGGGCAATCAGAAGAGGGGGGACTCGAATCAACAACACTCCCCATCCCGTGAACGGTCCAAGGAACACCATTGTTGTAAAATGTAATGTTTGACCTAATCTCTAATAAGGTACAACAACCCGTTGATGATGAAAACAATAAACTTAACTAAACTAAACATGGAACTATTGCATTGACTACTGAGGCTAGAATATGGTTATTGGTTATTCTACCATTATTTGATGATAGTTTTACATGTTACTCGTATTTAAACATTTTGGCTTTTAAAATGCGTTTTCATATCATACCATACCATACTAGGTATATTGTGTTCATTTCATGTTTGCTAATTTTGTTTAATTTACACCTCTTTCAGATTCGGAGCCGCCCTGCTTTTAATGGCTCCGGCTTCGACTCCGGCTCCGGCTCCGAATAAAATGTCCCGGCGGCTCCGGCTCCGGCTCCGGCTCCGGGCAAAATGTTCCGGCTCCGGCAACTCCGGTTCCGGCTCCGGCTCCGGCTCCGCATCCCTGCATATTATATGATGTTCATCTTTCGTTCACTTTGCATATCCATACCCAAAGGGTGATACCATATGCGCAATATTTGAAATATCGACGATTTAGTGATCAATGACTAAGTATCCGGACATGTTCGGGAGATCGCTAAGTTCTGTCATGAACCCAACTGAACTTCAAATGTTGTTTGCTGTCGTGTACATAGAAAAACAATCATATGCGGTTGTGTTAGTGTCCGAATCATATGGACACAAACGTCGTTGAGAACGACTTCACGGCACAGCAACACGAGACGCATGCCAGTGAAACACCCGCACGGAGCAAGTAATGAGCCATCACCGAATGATGTCGGACGTGCATGAGCCGATTTAGTATCCATTGAGAAATAAATGGTTACCTAGCGGTGTCGTCTGACGTAGATGCGCCGACTTGAGTTAGGAAAACGAAAGGAAACATAGCATAACGTAAAACGACTACCCAGAGGAGCCATCGGACGTAGTTGAGCCGATTTACCTTGCAACTCATAACGTAAAACAGCTAGCCAGAGGTACAGCGGACGTAGATGAGCCGAATTGTAAAACATCGTACGAACTCAACTGACTCAACTCCGCACGGCATGCTCAGACTAACCAGCTGCAGACAACTAACACGCGGCGACCGGTGTGATAGGCGGTTTGGACAATTGCCTGCTTGTTCGCATGGTAAAGATCCATCAGTCCTCTTCGATAAAAGTAGGCTAAGCACAGCACACTGGCAAAATCAACTTCTTGTCACTCTCACGACAACCCCACCCCACTCCAACTACAAATTATCTTGCAGAGGAGTTAATCAAAACTAAATCCATTTGGACATCCGGGAGATGTCCACCGCCAAGCCTACAGCACCTAAAACATCGCACAAGCTATAACGAAACACTCCCTCTACGTAATCGCACACTCGTCTGCGCTTTAATTGCGAACACTCGCTTTAACACGCGGCGCTCTGAAAATTGCGCACGCGCGAGAGGTGGGGGGTTGATTCAGCTTACCCATAAGATCGTGGCTCCTATCATAGCTAGAGGAACGCAATTTTCAGGGTAGACAGGTATGTTGAACTATATTCTGTACAAACTTCGTGACCTTTTGTCAATATCTGGAATGTCAAATGTGGTCACGTAGGTCATATTTAGCTTGTTTTGCGTGGCTTGGCTTGCCATGGTTATGGATAGCTGTGATTGTGTTTAAATGCTCTAAATTGGAATCAATGATGTTGTGGGCATAACTAATGATGCGATACAGATGATGGATCCGACATTTGACCTCAGGTTACCTATATATCAGCACTTTTTCGGGTTAGTTGCCGGTTCCAGTTGCTGGAACCAAGCCGCTCGACGGACCGGCGGGAGGGCGGTCCGGCGCAATCGGCTTCACGAAGAAAGGAGTACATGAATGAAGTATGGAAACGCTCAGGATCACATTGACAAAAATAAAAGTTTTTAGTCGGGAGTAACATGTAAAATGACATGAATCGCATGACTGTCATTTGCGTTTATGACAACCTTCCAGTTGAACAAGATTGGTTCCATTGACCTGTCATGGACTTGACCTGAGTTGACCTTTGTGACCTAACATGATCTTGAAACAATACAGCATAACAATATACATCGAACAAGTTGCTGGTATTGCCATGAACTTTTGCCGACATACGCGAAGTGCATCAGCGCCGACTTGTGTGATCTGACGCTATGAAATGTTTTGACTTTGACGGCATCTAACTGGACAAATTGTCGGCTCATTTTCGTTTTTACCGTTTCGCGCCTTACAATTCTAATTAGGTACACACAAAATACATCGACGTATATAGACCGGTACAAGCGGGAGTTTCTTCCGAAAATCGGAGGTGTGGGCGAATTTCGCCCCCCCCTCCTTTCAGCGCGCGTGTTAACGCCAGACATGTAACGTACTCGCTTTAAAGTCGGCACCAATGACCTGCATGGTCCGGCACGCCTAAAAGATCGATTACTCTCCCCGGTGGGGCGCGGTATGGGTCTGACGGAGGTGCTCCACCGATCACTCTGGAGAGACGGCTCGTCGCGTTAAGCCTAGCTGCTTACATGGCCGGATATCCCCTGGGAAGGTCGGGAGGTTTGGAACCCTCACATATGGTTGGTACTATGCTAATGTTAAGTTGTCATTTTCTATATTCAATCTGAAAACATGGCTGGAAAACATGGACTTCTATACCCCTGGCTTTGTGGGAGGTCTCCAGACCCTTTCTGCTTACCATTCTGCGAAGGATCTGGGTGACTGGAACGGTCTGAATTCAGTTTTGCATCGTCAAACATTGGACGTTTAAACCTATTTGATCCAACTTAACTTGGTGACATCATACTATACTGTCTCGTACTTTCTCTCTCACGCTTTTCCAATTATGAAGGTGTGTTCTTAAGCCACAAAACATGGTAACATGTTGCATGATGTACCATCTGGTTTTCGTAGTCATGGTAACGCGCCGAGCTTCTCGGACTGAACGAGTGGTACTCTGTACCTTCCATCGCTCTGGCAGCCGGCGAGAAGCGCTTGGTGAATGTGACGGCTTCACCAAACGGCGGCTGTTCGATCGATAGCCTGCTATTTGATGTAAGTCAGCTGGATTCCTGGCGAAAAGTGCATCGACCAATTTTAGACCACAACCGAAACCTTGTTTCGAAAAGAGTGTCACTAACCGGTGTCAATGATGGTGACATCTCATAGATAAACTAACCAAAATTGCTAATGAATGCATTACCTTTCAACACGCCTGGATGACCAATTGATCACCCGCATCCCATTGTTGCTTAAATAGAACATGGAGTTATGGCGTTGACTAGAAATATTGGAATATCAATACATTTTGTCATCACAGCCTTCCATTGCCGCTCCCTTTGAGATTATTCCAGCACTGGCTAGTGGAAAAACGTATTGGATGAACTTTGCAAACAGATACACCAATTATCAAGAAACACATGCAGCAGTTATATTTGGTACAATAATACGAGATGCAGTAAATACACAGTCCTACCAATACTTCAGGGAACTAAGTTACTGGAGCATCTCTCATGGCTTAGAGTGCATGAATATAAAATTATAATCCCAGTGTTATGATTGCGCATCTTTGACATGCATCCTTGGTCGCGTAATATGCTGACGGCCAAATCTAAACTTTGCTTCGAGGAATGGCGTCCACAATACCCGAAACCTGTGCCTACACTGGCGGAACCCCGTAGCGCTGAGTCTCCAGCCAGAGCCACGTACCGCGACACCAAATCGCACATGTACACAGTGCCAGAACAGGCCATGAATCAGGAGATCGCAAACAAAGTATCCAAAGCCGATCCAAAGTCAACACCTAATACTGCGGATGACTCTACCATAAGTTTTATAGCCGTGGGTAATGGTTGCTGTGAAGGTTATTCACTCGCAGCAATTACGTCGGAGTATGGTTAATTATTGGCATTAATGCGAAATGCCTGCACTTAATTTCAAGTCAGATTAAAGTTAAGCGATATATTTTCCCTTATGGGACCTGCTTCTAATGCGGCGGCTGTGACTTGTACCAACTTGCACCAAATGAAGCAAAGCAACTTCTGGAAACTTGTGGCTGTTAGGATTCGTCAACATCGTTTGGGGGAACTCGCCGGAGCAGACTTGTCAAAGGCAGACACTGTCTACACATACAGACTGTAAATCGCTGGCCAAGGGACACTCACATGGTTCTCAACTGTCATCACGGATCGAACGGGTTTGAAGGGATCGACGACTGATGTTGTTGGATGGTCAACATAATTCCGTGACAACATATTGAAGCGCACTTAAAATTAGGTTAGCGTTGGATTCAACGTTTTATACAGCTCGTCATTTGATGGTAATTAAACATGGACTGTCTGAGTGCTGGCGACAATATGTGGAAGCATGCGATGATCATGATACTCAGACCACTGTTCCCATCAGGCGTGTTGGAAGGACAAAGTTGTAACCAACCGCTTCCCCGACCGCCGCCAAGTGCTCAGTCCTTCGAAGAGAGCGGATTGGTCAGCATCTCTGCCGAGTAGTATGTGTCGTAGCCCTCTGGCGCTGGCTCTCTGGTTCTCTCATTCCAACTCGTTCTCTTGGTCAAGAACCAGACATGTTACAAACTGCGCTTTTCAGCGCAAGAAATATCATGATAGAAGTGTATATTATTCAGGTCTCCTGGTGTTTTCCGGGAGCATTGGCAGCAATAGCGGGCTGGTGTGGCTAAGCTTGACACCTGCTGATGGGATGAGTGTTCTGAGTGCGCCGCTTCTAATCCCACTGATGCTGACATCAGCGAGCCACAGACGGCCGCAATAGTCAGATGCGGCTACCAGGGCTCCGAAAAAAATTAACTGACAATATACACCGGCAGCACACTTGCTGTTCCTAGTAGTGCAGCTAACAAGACGTAGGATTCCCGATCAAGAGACCGGATTTCAAATCCCACTAGCGCCACATACCCACATAAAGCTCCAAAATCCCACATAAAGCTCCGACATATACACCTGAAAAAGTATGACTAATACCCGCGCTCTATGGGGAAAAACATCTGACGAAGACCGCGGCATCGACTGGTCGAAACGTTGTGTTCGATCTAGCATATCTAGTGAGGCCAGTTATCCAACATACTACTCATATTCAAGGATGCAATGTAACCGAATAATTATAGGACATTTTGGAGTGAATCTCCGTTTGTGCGACTGCAGTTGCGTTGAGTTTGTTTCTTTTGTTTGGAGGAAACAAATTGTGAGTCATTGTGTGAGACTTGTTTGTCTTGTAGCGGCTTAAATGGAAGGTTGTGTGATGAATATGCACAACTGATCACACTCATGGAATGGAAGGGTTAGGCGAGTGATAAATACGCAACAATGATTACACTCAAGGAATAGGAAGGTTAGGCGGGTGACGAATACGCAACATTGGTTACAATCATGGAATGCTGGCTGTTGTTTTCCTCTACCAGGAAGCAAGTCATAGCAATGGACATGATGAGATATTTTCATTATATTATTTCACCATAATTCATGTTTAAACGGTACTATTTTCAGGCGCCCGATCCTTTGGTGTGAATCGCATGCAATCAACGAACTATGATATAAAACAACAATTATATTGTCAACACTATTTTGCATGCAAAAAAATAAATGTGCAATTATCCAGAAGTTCATTTTCCCACCGCTTGAAACTGATATTTGCACTAGAAGTTTGCGGTATCTCGTGTACAGGCAAATTACATAAGATGAATATAAATCGCATTGCAATTGGCGCGCCATGAGATCTGTGCCTTGTGTCAATTCTTAAATGATAATATGTTGGCTTCGCTGATAACGGATATATGTCTGAGGACGAAAAAAGTTTACAGACCTCCAGAACGAGGCCGGAGAATAGTTGGCTGACGAATCTGAGCCACCGGACTGATCGACAGTTTCGGGGGTTTTATTCAGTGTGAATCTGGTTGAAGAAACTCTGACAAGTCACTTGATTGAGGATTACTCCCTTGTCGGGAGACGGCCGCCCACTCAATATGTTCAAGGTCGAGAGGCCACCTCACTGCCGTCCGCCAAGCTCTGCAACAACTTTACAATACCAAGCAACTACCTGGCGGGGCGCTCATCTTGGCAATTCGGCGGACGACACAAAAAGTTAGCTGCGCCGTCCATGTTGGCCAAGTTGGGCCGGGCCGCCCCACCAGGCCGCAGGCATCGGTCGCGTGCGCACCACCTACACCACTCGATAGTCACCACCTGCGTCCCAGTCGGCTGCGCCACCGCACAAACGACCCTCATTCCCGCCACGTCGAGGACAACTTCACCGCTGACGCGGGGCGCTTGTTTGCGTGTGCTGTATCATAGACTGTGGTGGGACCATCTGGCTCCACCACGGAGTCACTGCTCTCGCCACACACTACTGTCCTCGGACACAGGGCAGACTGTGCTGGGACCATCCGTCTCACCACGGACTCACTGCTCTCGCCGCGCACAACGGTTCCCGGGGTTAGGGCACAGCAGAACGCGCAGAGCCAGATCAAACTCCAACCTAACCCGACATGCAGCGTCCATTAGCACTGCCTCATCGATTCAGCGTCCCATTCATTCCACCAACTGCATGTTGAAGTGTAAACGGTTTGAGCGTCGATGTGTCGCCATGTGTGGTGCGCGTGTAGCTGAGTGTTTGACGGCCTCATGTTCCATCTGGAGGCGGCGCTGCCCCGAGTCGCGAGTTGGAGTGCAATGCAGTTGCAATGCAAAACACTTCTCCATATACATACACTATCGGCTTTGCGAGCTCCGGGACTCCAGTAAGGATTATGTTGGTGCGAGTTACATATTGTATGTTTTGTTCGATGTGGTGGTATTCGACTCGATTGCCCGACGAGCAATCTTAACTGTGGCACGATGGCATGTAAACACCACTAGAACATGCGTATGAGGAGCGTCCAGTTCCTTGCTCTCCGGGGAAAGGGCCAATCTTTTTTGCAGATATCTGTGGAGTTGTTGCTGCCGGCATAGCAAGTATACTTGTATCTACCAAAACATCGCCAATTCAGTTTGCATAGCAATACCATACCGCCGAGTTATCGCTAGCATGCGTTGAACAATCACAAAACTTCCCAAATATACAGTCCACGGCGAAGGGAGGGACGATTCGAGGTAATGGTTGCACGGCCCTGATGACAAATTGAAATTCCAGGTCAAGTAGACGCCGAAGCCACCGAGAAGCCACCAATTACGTTGTGAATGCAACAGCAGTGTGAGTGTCGCGCTAGTGCGGCCACTTGCGGAGCATGGTGTTCACATCGTGAGCGACGACAACAGGCATCATGAGAGGAGGAAATACGAGGCGACCATTATGAGTGGAAGGTCAGCGACTCGCCAGCCCAGCACTGACTTGTCTTGGGATAGGCTGCAGTCAATCGGCTTGCTCCTGCTCGTATTGACGACCACGAATGATAGCTGCACCGATGAGCCCGACTCTGTTGGCCCGTGCTCTTCCTCCAGGTGAAATACGACGAAATCGGTGACATCCATACATCGTGACAAACATCACAGACACCGTACAACCATATTCTCGGGGTAGAGGATATTATCCCATGGTGATAAGCGTCACAGACACTCACCCTCCAGACATCCCAGGGGACAGGGGTCGCTGTTCTCTGGCTACCGCTGTACAGAGGTGACGTTGGTAAACCGTGATCATAATCACAAACGCTCACCGTCCAGACGTACTCTCGTGGTACGGGACCTTGTATTACTAGCTGTTTTGACACAATCTGACACAAAGGGCTCCTCTTCAAATGCACAAATCAATTAAGACTTACTGACTGTCTCCATGACTGGTTACAATCATAAATACCAAACAGAAGGCAACGAACATGGATCGAGGATGTTTTTTCAAGAACCAAAATTATAAATGCGGGATGCCCATAAGGTTCTGCCCTAGGATCCTTATTATCACGAATGTATCTTGACGAACGTGCAATACGCACAACACATGACATTCTCCTATTCGCAGATGATACTTGGACTGCCTCTCACACGGCTGCCAGTATTGACGCTGTGCAACGGACATTTCAACGTGACTTAGGCGAAATACATAAATACGGCCAAGAATGGACAATCACCTTCAACACTTCGAAAACAATTTAAGAAACGTTTTCACACAAACGTCAGCACAGCCCCCAACATAAATATTTGGAGGTGATAACATACCAATACATGACACACATGCCCATCTTAGACTTACCGTATCCCAAGATCTTCATTTTCACGAGCATATGAACATCATTTGCAAAAATATGAAAAGATGACTTGGTCATCTGAACCCTATTGCAAAATATATACCCAGACCGATTCTAGATCAGATATACACCACATACATCAGAACTCACTTTGACGACTGTGATGTTATTTGCGATGGACAAATTACGATCCAACAAGCAGCACGATTAGAGACCATACAAGCAAGAGAAGGACGACTAGTCCCCGCAACACTCATTAGATTACCTGCTGACGCGATTCGACTCGACCTAGGATGGACATCAATATACACCAGACGACGCATATGCAAGCGGATACTTCATCATACATTCAGCGACTCAGAACAGAACACACCGTACTATATCAGTACTAGATCATACCTCAAACACGTTTGCACGAGATAGGTAGGGAATCTCGTAAGGCCAGCCATCACACAGTAGCTGCAAGCCATACATCATCCTTTACAAAATCGCTCTTCTCAGCTACTGGTCGTCTTTGATACAGCCTAAGCGAACGCACATGCTGTCTCCCCGCATCTCCTTCAGAAAGGCGATTACGCAGCAGTTCGGTGTGCTCAGTTCATCAACATTCTACTTTTTTCGATCAAAGAAAGGAAATTCTCTCCATACCAGACTTAGGGCTGATATGTCCCATCTAAACTCCCGTCTATTTCGATCTTTTATGTGCATCTCCCGAATGTGCTTGAAAAGCCCGACACGAAAATTTCCAGCACCTAATTCTAGATTGTCCATATCACATTGGCCTCCCAAATAAACTATTCAAAATCATTTCACAGTACCTCAATACCAATACCAGAAATTTCCAGTATTTTAGCCACTAACCAATCTTCGTATCCGGCTACATTGAGACGGATTAAGTGATTATGACGGTTTGGTGGTGGCTTGCTATTTTCCTAATTATTTGTTCGAAAACCATAAGATTGATATGAACTAACATTGATAACCAATTGACGATGGCCTAAAGTTGCACTAAATTGGGATCGCGACCAATGCTGGATTCGGCGGTGGCTTCACAGATGATCTGAGGCGTCTGTGATTTGGGATGTATCAGACCATATCCCATTGAGAAATGTGCACTTATGCTTATCTTTCACTTCACAGCCCCATATCGTGGACCCCGACGGGGACCGATCTGCATAAGCTGCAGAAATGTAGGGTACATAGGCTGCCAATGCAATTCCAAAAGTAAGCTGTTGTAAAACTGAATGTCTCCGTCGTGAATGACCAACATGATGGAGATTTGGATTTCAGACAAACGAGACTAACAGAAAGACGAGGAGAATGCTGGGTGATGGTGATGATTGTGACTTTACGGCTCTCAGCAGCTGAGGCCATATGGCGTCGCCTGCCCTGACAGGAAAGGCGAGCGCCGCGGGGAATTGAGCCCCGTACCTCTGGCTAGCCAGACGCTCGGCTTAACCACTGAGCTACCGACACCATAGGGAAAATGTTAGGAAAAGGGGACAGACAAAAACGCAGCCAGAAAATCGTGTTCAGGAAACTTGGATCAAACCCGATACACCGATGCACTGACTCAGTATGAGAAATTGAAATGTTACACGCTTGTGGATACCAGAACAGACATCTCATTGATTTCCAAAGATGTCTTTGTTAAAATTGACGATGACGATATGGGAGACGATGGCAATATGGTAGTCTGGGAGCCCGTATCCACGCGAGAGGCGGCGACAGAAGGAGACACGGGTCCGCCGGTGGTTTCGGTAGAAGTGTAGGCCGAGGATTTCTGCGACTGCTTGTTTCCTCCCATGCGTTCGACTATTGTCCACTCTCTACTTCCCTTGTTTTTGGCCAACATTTTTTTAAATACTTTATGACACTTTCATAGACAGAATGATTCAGGTGGAATTTGTATAATTTAGCAAAATACAGTGCTGCAATGAAAATTATTATCCATGGATTACCATTTGTATTTGTCTTGTACGCTAAACGATTGCATAATGTGTATAATATTGATGGGCTTCATGCCATTTATTACTGGAGCGAACCAGGTATTTGCATGACATTCATACAGCGGATTTGACGATGGACGGGTATCTCTACATGGATACGGATATGGTACGGATATGGATACGGACATGGTACGGATATTGTACGGGTATGAAAACGGATATTGTACGGATATGGATACGGATATTGTACAGATATGGATACGGATATGGTACGGATATGGTACGGATATGGATACGGATATGGTACGGATATGGATTTGTCCACACGAAAATATATTGGACAATATTCAATATGTCAATCAGTGGTACGCTCCCGTGGATGTGTTCCCGCGCTTCCAAGAGAGTGCAGTTGCGGTCAGTTCAGCAGTTTTGTGCGACGGTGTGGTGCCCTGTCATATTACGGTCAGTCCAGAAGTTTTGTGTGACGGTGTGGACCCTGTCATATTACGGTCAGTTCAGCAGTTTTGTGTGACGGTGTGGACCCTGTCATATTACGGTCAGTTCAGCAGTTTTGTGTGACGGTGTGGTGCCCTGTCATATTACGGTCAGTTCAACAGTTTTGTGTGACGGTGTGGACCCTTCATATAACGGAATAAAATTGTGTGACGGTGTGGACCCTGTCATATTACGGTCAGTTCAGCAGTTTTGTGTGACGGTGTGGTGCCCTGTCATATTACGGTCAGTTCAGCAGTTTTGTGTGACGGTGTGGACCCTGTCATATTACGGTCAGTTCAGCAGTTTTGTGTGACGGTGTGGACCCTGTCATATTACGGTCAGTCCAGAAGTATTGTGTGACGGTGTGGACCCTGTCATATAACGGTCAGTCCAGAAGTATTGTGTGACGGTGTGGACCCTGTCATATAACGGTCAGTCCAGAAGTATTGTGTGACGGTGTTGACCCTGTCATATTACGGTCAGTCCAGCAGTTTGTGTGACGGTGTGACCAGTTTTGTGTGACGGTGTGGCCCTTTGTGTGACGGTGTGGTGCCCTGTCATATTACGGTCAGTTCAGCAGTTTTGTGTGACGGTGTGGTGCCCTGTCATATTACGGTCAGTTCAGAAGTATTGTGTGACGGTGTGGTGCCCAGTCATATTACGGTCAGTTCAGCAGTTTTGTGTGACGGTGTGGACCCTGTCATATTACGGTCAGTCCAGAAGTATTGTGTGACGGTGTGGACCCTGTCATATTACGGTCAGTTCAGCAGTTTTGTGTGACGGTGTGGACCCTGTCATATTACGGTCAGTTCAGCAGTTTTGTGTGACGGTGTGGACCCTGTCATATTACGGTCAGTTCAGCAGTTTTGTGTGACGGTGTGGACCCTGTCATATTACGGTCAGTTCAGCAGTTTTGTGTGACGGTGTGGACCCTGTCATATTACGGTCAGTTCAGCAGTTTTGTGTGACGGTGTGGACCCTGTCATATTACGGTCAGTTCAGCAGTTTTGTGTGACGGTGTGGACCCTGTCATATAACGGTCAGTTCAGCAGTTTTGTGTGACGGTGTGGACCCTGTCATATTACGGTCAGTCAGTTTTTACGTGTCAGTTTTGTGTGACGGTGTTGACCCTGTCATATTACGGTCAGTTCAGCAGTTTTGTGTGACGGTGTGGACCCTGTCATATAACGGTCAGTCCAGAAGTATTGTGTGACGGTGTGGACCCTGTCATATTACGGTCAGTCCAGAAGTATTGTGTGACGGTGTTGACCCTGTCATATAACGGTCAGTTCAGCAGTTTGTGTGACGGTGTGGACCCTGTCATATAACGGTCAGTTCAGCAGTTTTGTGTGACGGTGTGGTGCCCTGTCATATTACGGTCAGTCCAGAAGTATTGTGTGGCGGTGTGGTGCCCTGTCATATTACTGTCAGTCCAGCAGTTTTGTGTCGCGGCGTGGTACCCTGTCATATTACGGTCAGTCCAGCAGTTTTGTGTCGCGGCGTGGTACCCTGTCATATTACGGTCAGTTCAGAAGTATTGTGTGACGGTGTGGTGCCCTGTCATATTACGGTCAGTTCAACAGTTTTGTGTGGCGGTGTGGTGCCCTGTCATATTACGGTCAGTCCAGCAGTTTTGTGTCGCGGCGTGGTACCCTGTCATATTACGGTCAGTCCAGCAGTTTTGTGTCGCGGCGTGGTACCCTGTCATATTACGGGCACCAGGGAACTCATAAACCGTCAGTTACCCGCGCTCCTCCAGCACTCCTGATGGCGCCGTAAATAGAAGAAGAACCGCGGGCTCCTTTACGACGCATCCGACTGCTGGGTCTCTCACGCCGATTGCTCGCTAGTGAATTTGGTAACCTCACCCGTTGTGAGATTGGAACCCAGGCGGTGGAGAGATTGTGGAAATCACGTGTTTGATGATAGCATCCCGGCACTGGTTCTTTAGTTGTTTAGTTACTTGGGCCTCATGGGACGTAGAGCGCAGGTCAGCTGGAATCTGGGAGTAGTGCTTGAGGAAACTGGCGGCTTCAGCAAAACGTTGCCTTTCTGTCTCACATTGTTGCTACTACGTATCACTCCACTCATTTTTGTTCTGGCCAGGGTCGGAATGCCCCAGAATATGCACCATGATGTGGTTTTTGTGTTGACCCTGTGTTTTATCTCGTTATCGATGTTCTTCGAAGCCCACGACGAGAAGACATCATACCGAGGGCACAATGAAAATTGTGTCTACACTACATGAACTTCATTGCATTTCGAATTTCATTGTGATTTTTAGATATTAGATTGTGGTAGTGCATTTGACGTATGTCCTGTGAAAAGCGGACATTAAACTGCCAGGTTGAGCAGACACTCTGAGGGCTTATGTAACGTAGCGTTGTGAGGTGCAAATAACGCTCCTCCTTCCCTGCAGGACAAAAAGCGAATGGCTGATGTTCGGCGCAGCGCAGCTTACGTGCCCGGAACCTTACAACTTAACTAATCTGAGAACAAAATTATATTTACACCGTTTTGCGTCCAAAGTAGCTGTCTTTGCGTTCCAGAGATACGAGGACCCAATTGTGTCAGATCGGCATAGCGCACCAAATGACAAACACTATCACCGTGTTCCGCTCAGCAACATTCACCTTTGTACAAGGCGGCGCAAATGACCTCGATTGTCTGGCACGCCTGTAAAAATCATTGACCATTCACTTTGGTATCAGCGCAGCCTATCCCAACAGAACTGCAACATAATTCAGATATGCAGCGAGTATTTTGGCATGTGGGGATCAATTTTGTCATGTGGGGAACACTTCGACAGTGATGGAGCAATGCATTTCGTAGAGTGGAAGCAAATTCGACCCGGAAATGTCTCAGCTACGTGAGGTGTTCGTGTCAGTTGTGGTTCGAGTGGGGAGTTGAGCTACTATGTAGCAGGCCTCAGTCATCTCACTTCTCCCGCGCGAGTTACACACACCTTCTGTGTGCTCTAATGTATGCCAGCACATCACCAAGCCTGGGCACGCCGACTCGCCCCCTCGAACCTAGTGCAAGTTAGCATAACGCATTTGGCACCGCATGCAATCCATCTAAAAACCGTTCCCCACCCCAATCGAACGTTTCGAATAGCTGTTCAATGTCTTATCCTTCCAATACATATATGTCCAATATCTGTTCTAATATATAGGTCTCAATATCTGTTACGCTAAGCAAAATTGGAACCCTTCACGCGTAGTCTTTATCTGAAGACGTGTGGTGTGTGGTGAACTTTTTGAAGTGACCTCACCTGGAGCAGCTCAGCAAAGTAATATCAAACCGTCAAACTCGTCATAAGGAACATGCGAAATATTGGAGTGGGAACAGGTGTGCCGATCACTAGCCGGCTACTGCGTGGACTTTTCTGCTATTGCGGGAAACGGTAGTCATAGATAGAAAAGCAATCTTGATATGAACTGGTTAATCGTGGTATAGAATTGTATTTTTTGTAGATGATAAATTCGTGGCGAAAGCTAATTTATTGATAAATACACAGTTTTATCATGACTAGCTATGTCTTACACATAACAGTGAAGTTCACATTTCCCAATGAGCTCTAACGTGCTGTGTAAATGACGCGACAACAACTAGCTGGTGCTTACTTGGACATCATATCCAGATATAAAATTAAGGGGAATAGGGACAATCCTTCGTCAGTAGTGGTTTGCTCCGAATCACGGTGTTTGAATGGCGAGTTGGTGCATCAAACCTGAAGAAGGAGGTATCACAAAAAGAGTACCCGCCAATATTGAAGGTGCTATGCTTAGGCAAGTATTTATTTTAAGAAATTGAACCGCAATTTGGTCGTCGAATTCTGCTGCACACTGCCGAAACTGGCGGCTGCCGTGTCTTCAGAAGCCCACGTGCCGAATGTAATGCCCACCCCATTGCACTGTGAAATGTCGTCATTGATTGGCACCATTGTTTGACATGCATGCTGTCGGGCCGACTTTCCCACCCTCGTCCCATATTTAGATACGCCATGTGCACCAGCCCCAATTTGATTAAATTTATTCTGAAATCAGTGCAGTTTCTTCTAATTTGGATGCAAAAAGTTGTAACGTGTTATTGCCAGCATGCATACTTGCGAGTTCTATTGATCGGCTTGCTCATAATGAATGGAGAACGTTGTTTTTAACTCCGAAAGCCTTCATCCCCTGCCAAAGATGATTGAACACTTCAATGAAAATTTCAGACACTCATGCCCGTCGTCACGTCTCGATGTTCCCTAGAGTCGCTGGCACGCTCGAATTCACGTGAAGTCGGATCACGGTACCATGCCATATATCAATATCGTTTATAATGAAGTCCAGAACCGGTCCCTATCGGCTATAGTGAAGTCATTAGACACGACAAACTCAGCTGGGAAACTTTAAGATGCCATCTCAAGTAGTGTTCTCAGATCGGAAACTTAAACAAATTACAATTGAAAAGCATGCATTCACTGCCGGCATATAACTCCAACATCCCAGTGAAATAAGCATGTACTAGCATGCTAGCATGCTATATCTAGCAATGAAATGTACCCCGAGGTAAACCAGCCGAGTATCTGGCTACACAAACGGGTGTGTAGTATTGTCCTCCCGATGGCTTAATGTGGTGCGAAATATTTGTCCGAATATTTTTTCAGACGCAATTTCCATACATCTGATGGTGAGGAGAGTTGAAAGAGTTATTAGCAACCTATCGCTATGTATTTCTTTGTCAGAGTACTGTGGATTCTTGACGAAGTATGCATGCCGACAAATAGTCGACGGGACTGTGGGTTAAAATTTGCGAAGTCCGACATCGCTTCCTGCCCAAAACCAGTCGGGTCATCCGACTACGCCACCCAGACACCGGGACCACCCTCCAGGCCGACGATTCATACACGATGGTGGTTGTTATCCTTCGTCGTCGCGCTATTGGATTGTTTGAAACTTGAGACAACTGACAACGGTTGACGCCGACGGTTTGCACTGCCAAACTTCGGAAACGAGCCGCTGCAAAGAACTTGATGCGTGTCGCACACAATTCAACTTTGCAAAACCACGCGCCAACCCCATTCGGGTATTAGTTTGAGAGAAACCGCGTTGCAGAAAAGGTTGAGGTACCCCACCAGAATTTCCCGAGAAGAAGAAAAATATATATCCATACCAGTTTCATCGATGACTTCGTAATACACGATTTCGAAAACCGACCAAAGACCAGCTTCACTATCACGTGCGGCATGACACACGGGCTTTCTGCCGGTTGTTTTTCTGGCAGCAATCCGGAATGCCAGATTCGACCGGGAACGCCTCAGTCCCACCTGACAATCTCCAGTTGTTTACTCGGCGCCGGCCGGGGCAATAAGAGCGGCCCGACCGGGCGCGGCTCGGCTCGGCTCGCCGGTCAGCTGTGATGGGTCACACAGTCGGACCACCGGCACAGATACCCGACACCTGGCAGCTGACCAGACAGACTGGTCGCTCGGCTCGGCTCGGACCAGACAGACTCGCTGACCAGACGGCTCGGCTCGGCTCGGCTCGGCTCGGCTCGGCTCGGCTCGGCTCGGCTCGGCTCGGCTCGGCTCGGCTCGGCTCGGCTCGGCTCGGCTCGGCTCGGCTCGGCTCGGCTCGGCTCGGCTCGGCTCGGCTCGGCTCGGCTCGGCTCGGCTCGGCTCGGCTCGGCTCGGCTCGGCTCGGCTCGGCTCGGCTCGGCTCGGCTCGGGCTCGGCTCGGCTCGGCTCGGCTCGGCTCGGCTCGGCTCGGCTCGGCTCGGCTCGGCTCGGCTCGGCTCGGCTCGGCTCGGCTCGGCTCGGCTCGGCTCGGCTCGGCTCGGCTCGGCTCGGCTCGGCTCGGCTCGGCTCGGCTCGGCTCGGCTCGGCTCGGCTCGGCTCGGCTCGGCTCGGCTCGGCTCGGCTCGGCTCGGCTCGGCTCGGCTCGGCTCGGCTCGGCTCGGCTCGGCTCGGCTCGGCTCGGCTCGGCTCGGCTCGGCTCGGCTCGGCTCGGCTCGGCTCGGCTCGGCTCGGCTCGGCTCGGCTCGGCTCGGCTCGGCTCGGCTCGGCTCGGCTCGGCTCGGCTCGGCTCGGCTCGGCTCGGCTCGGCTCGGCTCGGCTCGGCTCGGCTCGGCTCGGCTCGGCTCGGCTCGGCTCGGCTCGGCTCGGCTCGGCTCGGCTCGGCTCGGCTCGGCTCGGCTCGGCTCGGCTCGGCTCGGCTCGGCTCGGCTCGGCTCGGCTCGGCTCGGCTCGGCTCGGCTCGGCTCGGCTCGGCTCGGCTCGGCTCGGCTCGGCTCGGCTCGGCTCGGCTCGGCTCGGCTCGGCTCGGCTCGGCTCGGCTCGGCTCGGCTCGGCTCGGCTCGGCTCGGCTCGGCTCGGCTCGGCTCGGCTCGGCTCGGCTCGGCTCGGCTCGGCTCGGCTCGGCTCGGCTCGGCTCGGCTCGGCTCGGCTCGGCTCGGCTCGGCTCGGCTCGGCTCGGCTCGGCTCGGCTCGGCTCGGCTCGGCTCGGCTCGGCTCGGCTCGGCTCGGCTCGGCTCGGCTCGGCTCGGCTCGGCTCGGCTCGGCTCGGCTCGGCTCGGCTCGGCTCGGCTCGGCTCGGCTCGGCTCGGCTCGGCTCGGCTCGGCTCGGCTCGGCTCGGCTCGGCTCGGCTCGGCTCGGCTCGGCTCGGCTCGGCTCGGCTCGGCTCGGCTCGGCTCGGCTCGGCTCGGCTCGGCTCGGCTCGGCTCGGCTCGGCTCGGCTCGGCTCGGCTCGGCTCGGCTCGGCTCGGCTCGGCTCGGCTCGGCTCGGCTCGGCTCGGCTCGGCTCGGCTCGGCTCGGCTCGGCTCGGCTCGGCTCGGCTCGGCTCGGCTCGGCTCGGCTCGGCTCGGCTCGGCTCGGCTCGGCTCGGCTCGGCTCCGGCTCGGCTCGGCTCGGCTCGGCTCGGCTCGGCTCGGCTCGGCTCGGCTCGGCTCGGCTCGGCTCGGCTCTCGGCTCGGCTCGGCTCGGCTCGGCTCGGCTCGGCTCGGCTCGGCTCGGCTCGGCTCGGCTCGGCTCGGCTCGGCTCGGCTCGGCTCGGCTCGGCTCGGCTCGGCTCGGCTCGGCTCGGCTCGGCTCGGCTCGGCTCGGCTCGGCTCGGCTCGGCTCGGCTCGGCTCGGCTCGGCCTCGGCTCGGCTCGGCTCGGCTCGGCTCGGGCTCGGCTCGGCTCGGCTCGGCTCGGCTCGGCTCGGCTCGGCTCGGCTCGGCTCGGCTCGGCTCGGCTCGGCTCGGCTCGGCTCGGCTCGGCTCGGCTCGGCTCGGCTCGGCTCGGCTCGGCTCGGCTCGGCTCGGCTCGGCTCGGCTCGGCTCGGCTCGGCTCGGCTCGGCTCGGCTCGGCTCGGCTCGGCTCGGCTCGGCTCGGCTCGGCTCGGCTCGGCTCGGCTCGGCTCGGCTCGCCGGTCAGCAGTGGCAGGTCACACAGTCGGACCACCGGCACAGATACCCGACACCTGGCGGCTGGCCAGACCGACCGCTCTCCACACCTCCCACTGTCCCACTCTGCCAGGTGTTCCGTCCCCATCTGGAGAGGTATTGGGTGGTCCAGTCACGAGCGGAGTGGTCCCCGACCGATGGGTCCGTACCGAGAGGTCCCCTGGCAACAGGTCATATCAAGAGCTGTTCTCAGCGGTCCAGTCAGGAGCGGTCCGCCATCAGTGGGTTGTCGAGAGCGGCCGGCCACCAATGGGTCCAGGCAAAGGCGGTCCATCGCCCATTGGTCCAGCCAGGGGCGGTCCGTCGCCCTTTCATCCAGTCGGGGACGGTCTGCCGCCCACTGGTTCAGCCAAAAACGGTTCGTTGCTCTTGTGTTCAGTCAGGAGGTGCTTTTGGCAATTTGGCCCCATGAGGTCACCTACGCTGAAGCCACTACCTGCAGGATGGACATCTTATTTTGATGCAATGGTGCGAGTACCTACCGAACGGCTGATCCGACCATCTTAATATCAGCTAACCACCAATGGCCGATCCTTAACCCCGGCGTGGATGTCATGTCAGATTGCGTAAGGTCATTGACCTAGCTCAGGTCAAATAGGACGACTTGCCAAAATCTTTGAGGATCGATGACTCATGTAAATGAAACGATCTCAAATTAAGCGTACTACGTGAATACAGTTAGCATCTACGACATGTATATGTCGGATTTTTGTATTGAGCTCAGGACAGTGACCTGAGGTCACGGTCAATTTGAGCCCATTTGGACCAATTTTCCTATTTTAGTAATAGGCATGTTCTTATTATCCCATTCTTACCTTGGTATGTAATTAGAAACATTAGGAGAAGTTCCTTATCAAATTTGTTTGACTTCCATTAAGTGACCCGACGTTAGGTGAAGTAAATGTGCAATGTAAACTAAACGTACCACCGCTGTCTGTGTGGTTTATTTCGAGTTTCCCCGACCTAAATAGAATGAAAATTGCATTGCATGACCAACCTAATATGCACCCATGATCACCTTAATATGCAGGTATAACATGCTTTTGAAAGATCAATTTTTTTATCACCAACCCAGATTTTGGTGCTAAAAATTAGCTTAAAATAAAAACTAAGGACATTTTGGAGCATTCGTCCCTGAAGGCCCTTCGATGGCCGATCCGATATCCAGTTCGTTTTCGTGTAACGCTTAGTGTGAAAGTTAGAGGGGTTCCGTAACGATCCCCCGCCCACACACACACACACCAGGCGGGGTGAGAAGATCCGATCAGAGAAACGTGACCAACGGTCTCCAGTGAAGTAAGTCGAGAAAATATATCACTAGCTTCAAGCGGATTAAAACCTCCAATATCACTGTTCTTCCTGCTTTAAGTCAAAATTCTACATCACAGGTGACTGAAAATTAATTGCAATGTGAGTTGGAATCTCTACAATCTTACGTTGAATATCACGACTTTATAGGGTGCAGACCGGAAAATTCAAGGAAGCAACACGAAGTTATAAGTCACGGACAGCGAATCGCAGGATGACTTGTGCTCTTTCTCGTCCTCCTCACCAGCCAGGAAATACAAGTATGGAGCAAAGATGCGACGAACGTGGCCCCAGTCTGTAAGACAGCAGAGTGGGACGGTAGTTACGATAGGCGTGTTTAATTCCGTCCAAAGGCCCATCATAGGCGGGTACTGCCGCTTGGTGCTGCTTGCACGGGCGTCGTTAACATGAGACGGTGTAATGGGGAGGGGCAGGGAGGGTTGCGACTTCCGTCCACTGGGGAATAGCAGCATCATCACCTATGCAAATCATCCGTAACGCTTCAACATTGAGCAAGCCGAAAGTTGTATGGCCAATTTAGTGGCGAGGCCGGCCATTCAGTGATGTTCTACGAACGTCGGCGGCCCTATCCGGTCGCATACACGCCCGATTCTGGAGGCTGGCAAACAGGCTGATATAAACAGGCTTTAGATAGCTGGCCGTGCCATTACTCTCCACCAGATTTTTAAGGCAATCTGCAGCAGAATCAGGCCCTTGAGTTGTTGAGTTTTTATCGGATCCGTTGTGCGCATCCAGCCTTTTTCTTGTCCACGTTCGGGTCGGTCTGCAATATCTACAGGGGATAATCATTCGGCGTGAATTAAGTGCAGGTTACCGATGATTGCAGACTATTGGCAGAAGCTTCGAAGCTGGCACGATCGGGCAAAAAAACAACGTAACCAAACCACTTTGTTGCTCACAAAACAAACGAGTATATCGCATGGTGAAATATAAACATGGAAATTCAGAGATGCCTATCGGCAGACAATGGCTGTAATAGCGCTGAAGAGTGTGGAGAGGAACAATTCGTGAACTCACAAGAAATTCCGAACGACATTAGGCGGTGGGAACGGTCAGTCGATTATAATACCGATATTACAATAGTTTTGTATCGTTTGAGAAAATTGCATGGTGTCAATCATCCCCTAATTTTCCAAAATATCTTTCAAATAAAGTAAGCAGTGATTTCCAACGTTCGTTTCCCATTGGCCGTGATGTCACTGGAGAGCACCTCCGACCGGACGGATCGGTGATTTTACTCGAGAGCACCTCCGGCCGGACGGACCGGTGATATTACTCGAGAGCACCTCCGGTCGGACGGACCGATCCTGGCCGTGATATTACTCGAGAGCACCTCCGGCCGGACGGACCGATCCTGGCCGTGATATTACTCGAGAGCACCTCCGGCCGGACGGACCGGTGATATTACTCGAGAGCACCTCCGGCCGGACGGACCGATCCTGGCCGTGATATTACTCGAGAGCACCTCCGGCCGGACGGACCGGTCCTGGCCATGATATTGCTCGAGAGCACCTCCGGCCGGACGGACCGGTGATATTGCTCGAGAGCACCTCCGGCCGGACGGACCGGTGATATTACTCGAGAGCACCTCCGGCCGGATGGACCGGTGATATTACTCGTGAGCACCTCGGGCCGGACGGACCGGTAATGGCCGTGATATTACTCGAGAGTACCTCCGCGGTCCTGGTCGAGCCAGCTACATCTAGCCGTGCTGTGAACACACAACTGATGGCTCGGCTATTTTACGGACAAGTTGGACTCCGCAAATTAATGTTGAGCTCTTGCTGGTGTGCTAAGAACTGCTCGGAGTGCAGATAATCACATCAAATCCAATTTAAATTGTGCTTGTTCATGGACTTCTACCCCGAGACGAAGACACCATGGAACATAAATTATCGCTCAACAAGTAAAAGATGTGAAGCAATCGGCGGAAGTAACACAAATCACTGGCAGATTCAGGAGGGCACACCTGGTATCTTCATAACCAACCCTGCTGACACTTTCCGCCTTCTCTCGCATTTATTTGAGAAAAAATGGAAATATCCTTCTCTATCCTTAGATCATACAGAACACTTTGGTTAAATGATATGCCAAAGGTCAATAGAACTAGGTCGGATTAAGTATGTATATTCTACTTGGGCGCTGATTATTACATCCAATATGACTTCGGCTTTTATGATCTGACCTTATTTGACCTGTGCGTGGAATTGTTCGTGAAGCAGCGTATACTAAGGAGAAGATTGCAATGGTTGCTGTATCAATTTATGCATTGTTCCAGCGTGATCGGTGACTGGGAATCCAGGTGTGACACCGTAACTGGACGACACAGGTCAGGTCACGAGGTCAGAAGCAAGCTTGGATTGGGTTGTGGCTTTACGACGCACGCAGCAGCTGAGGCCATATGGTGTCATTTGAATCTCACCCTGGCAGGAAGAGCGGGCATCGCGGGGAATCGAACCCAGCACCTCGGGCATGTCAGACGCTTAACTTAATCAGTTAGCTACCGACGCCCTTCAGAAGCAAGTATAAAGCTGTCTTAGTATCATATAAGTTTTTTAAACACATAATTATACTTCAAAATTGATGCACCGGAGGTATTCCGAGCTTGAACTTTAATTTGACATGGTCATACGGCGTAACCTGACATATCCTTGGGATATTTGGACACCAAAAGAGATGTGCATATTTTGCTTGAATCGCTCTGTTCAGAGGACCGAAAGCAGTTGTGTTCACATCTATTCAGTCCATTCGCCAAGATAAAGGTAATGTCGCTAGGTTGACCTACTTCAAGAACATATATGTCAGAAGAAGCTCCACATGCTAATTCGAACACTATACGAACCTCAGCAGTGGCTCTACTGCGCTAAGTTGTTTCCTTGCTAAGTTGTATTGCTTGTGCCTTGTTTTGTACACAAGTGGAGCTCTAGTGCTCCTGCGGAAATCTGAGCTGTTTGTGACAAGATGATACATGTCGAGATTTGGCACGGTTGTTGTAGCATGCTTCCGTCATATTGCAGGGAGTGGGGGGGGGGGGAGGGGTAGTCCGGCGCCAACCATCGCTTCACAACACAACAGTAGCTAATTACTGGAACAAGACCACACGGCCAGCCAGCCTTCCATCAGCAGCGTGTGTTGTCACAGGCAGAACCACAAGTAGAAATGGAGCCGCCTGCCCAGCACAGAACGCCATTTACTCGATTATAGAGGTGTGGCCCTTTGTGTAAGGGAAAGCCTGATGTAGTTCATTTGTTACAGGAAGCCCGATGTGTGACATTTTGCTTGTAGTACATCCATTCGATCATTAAGGCTTGGATAAGACATTTTAAAACTGGGAAGTGTAAATCTAAGAATATTTTGAACGAACTCGGGTGTAAACACACACGTCAACAAGCATCGCAAGCCATGAACAATTTATCGGGTGCGTTACGAAATCGGACTGGAATAGGACAGAACGCGCGGATGAACATCACCGGCCCGCGCCAAAATGCAGCCGGGAAAATCACAAGCGGACGGAGCGCGCCATCTGGGCGTCGCGGCGCGACGCTATCGGTGCCTGCTCGACTGTGGCGGGTAGCCCTGCCGCTCGCGCAGAGCGTCGAACGGCACCAGGTACGGCTTCAGATCATCCGCGCACACACCACTCACGGTCTTGACGTTTCTGGTGTTAAACGAGTTTAGCCGAGCGTGCAGGCTGGGCGTCGAGCCGACACGGTCCCTGACAATGCGGACATGGCGCGTTAAGCTCGGAGTCTGCGTCGCGCGACGATTTTGGGACGATCGAGGCGGGCGTCAGGGGCCGTACAGAGGGACGATCGAGTCGGGCGACAGGGGCCATACAGTGGGCGCCGGTCACGGCACCGCCGGGTGCCAGCTGACGGTGGACCCTCCCGCCAGCCGGCCGGCAACCGTCCAGCCGGCACCGGCCGACCGACCGCTCAGCCGATACTACCCGCTGTCGTTCTGCACCTCGAGCAGCAGCGACACCGGCAGCTGCTCGTGTCGCGACGGTGGCGGGCACACCGCATCGCTGTCGCACCTTCGGTAGAAGGGCATGTATGGCGTGTCGGTTTTCGCGCCGGCGCCTCCGCTTCCCCAGGCTTCCAAGTGACCGGCATCCAGCGGCGTGACGTGGGTGTCGTCGAGGCGAAACCAGACGGAAGGTGTCACGTCCGAGTCGGTGGCATCGGACGGTCGCGCCACGTAGTAGTAGTGGCCGGTGTCCAGCGAGCCCCCGCAGTGCACCAACAGCGCGTACAGTCGGAACTAGACAGCCAGCGCACTGGCACCCACGGCCGCTCCGTAAACGCCACGCGAGTCAGCACTGCGGCGCGCGCCCGTGCTACGCTCGAACAAGAAGCGCACCAGGGAGGTGACGAGTTAGTGCGGTGACTCCAGCAGTTGCAGCGGTCGGTCAGCGCCGCGCACCTCAGCGCATTTCTCGCAGTGGTACCGATTATCACCGGACAGTCGCTCCACCGCTAGGTACTGCTCCAGCAGGTCAGATGCCTGGAGGTTTTACGAGATTGAGGCGACAAAGAGTCAGGCACAGCCCAGTGCAGATCGGTGATACCGTCCAGATGGCGCGGCACGGAGGCGCACATGCAGCATGTATAGGTTGTCTGGGCGCGGCAGTCCAGCAGATTCCCCACCAGAGTCGGAGATGGTGGCGGCGACGGGTCAGTGGCACAGGCGCCACCACCTTGCGTCTGCTGCCGACCGTCCTCCAGAGATTGGGCCGGCTGGGTCTGGTCTCTGCTGGCGCACATCCCCCAGAGACTGGACCGGCCCGGTGCGGCCGTATCTGCTGTTGATCATCTGTCAGAGGCTGGACCAGCTCAGGTAGCGGTACTCGCGTTCGACAGACGGTGAAAGACCGAACAAGTTGGGAGTGTGGTAACTCGGAGGCTTCCGAGGACGCTTGCGGTTGTGGTTTAGAGTCGCCAGGAGGCATGCACACCTCTTCGTGAAGCGCGTCCAAAAGATACCTGAGCAGTTCTGAAGTCTTGCTGACTGCCTGCCTCTAACCAGGGCGGAAATGCGGCGCGTGTGAAGGCGGGCCGCTCCGAGAAGGCCAAGAACACGAACACACTCTGTAGTGCCACCAGGTGGCGCTGGCACTGACTGGGTCGTGACGTCATTACTTCATGGCGGAACTGCTCTGAGTTGAAGAGCGCTTGCAGCGCGGCATTGATGTAGCACGTGATGGCGTGGTTGTCGAGACCGCGCCGCGGTGAGGCGACATGGCGATGCGACTGGCACCAGAGCCGATGCGGAAGTCGGGGCCGGAGACAGAGCCGGGTTCAGGACCCGGGCCTTGGCCAGAGGGGTGAGACCGAGCGGCCGTCCGCAGCTGAGTAGCCGTGGCCGCTGGAAGCCGCCGAGCGGACGGCTTGGCGGATCGTATTCGTGTCCTTTAGTTGCCGAACATGTACCCACCAGGCCGTTTCCGCGGACAACGGCGACCGAAATCTGTCGAAGACCATAACCTCCACAGTCTATAACCTCCACAAATTCGGCATAAGCAAAGCGGTCGTAACTTCCACTAATCATAACTTTCACAGATCACAACCTCCACAACGCGGAAGTGGACATGCGCTGTGGATTAACTCCACAGCGCATTACCTCCACAACTCCAAAGCGACCATAGCTTCTTCAGATCACAACCTCCACAAGTCCGAATCGGTCATAACCCCCACAGATTCAGGAAATCCATAATTACCTAGAAGTATCACTTCAGTTAGTTATTAGGTAGCAGTACGCTCACAACGACTATGCAGCTACTGTCATGAGATCGAACGTTGAGGAATAGTGACCTAACCTAACCTAGCCTAATGTAGCATAGACGTTACAGCATGCTATAACCTAACCTAATATAGCATAACCTAACCTAACTTAGACCGTGCTGCTACCTAGCGATTGCTAGCTGAAGTGGTGCTTCAGGGAAATTATGTAGTTCTTGGATCTGTGGAGGTTGTGAGCTTGTGAGTGGGTAATGTTGTGGAGGTTGTGATCTGCAGAAGTTATGGCCGCATCAGAGTTGTGAAGGTTATGACCGCTTCGAGTATGTTTAATTTGTGCAGGCTATGGCAAGTATATGTTATGATACACCTACGTCCCACCACAAGCAAGTATTTGGGGAAACGGCTGTCCAAGATCCTTCGTAGAAAAAGCGAAAGCCAGGTCACGAGCAAACCAGAACTAAGAACAAGCAGAAAAATGGACTTCCGTCAGCTTACCCTTCGTGGAAAGCACCAATGAGAGAATCTCACGCAATCCTGAAGCACAAAAGATCCGAGTTGACCACAGGTCGAGATTCTTTCCTCAAAGACCAACTGGTTCATTTCAAGGAAATGAACCAGTTGGTTCATTATTTCGAAGCGAGGGAACATACGAAGGGCGTGGTGTACCGCGCACCATGTCAGTACGGATCCATTTGCATAGGCAAGAACCAAGAAGGTAAATAAGTTCCACTACCTTCGTTTTTTCGTACATCATACTTAAATTTCACAAAAACAGCCTCATCTCTAGTGGTTTGTGGGACATGCAAACCCACTATCTACAGGATGCAAATTTGGCCCGGCCGAACATAATGAATAATTCTGAAAATATGTATC
This sequence comes from Imbricaverruca yamaguchii, assembly GCA_034440575.1. NCBI lineage: Eukaryota > Metazoa > Arthropoda > Thecostraca > Neoverrucidae > Imbricaverruca > Imbricaverruca yamaguchii. Next base: position 1,689,168 of record JAOTOL010001579.1, read on the forward strand.
ACAACGTTGCATAACTCGGAATCTCATTCGGCATTCTCCAACCGTTCCCAATACTGAAAAGCAAGCCCTCCATTCTTATAATGATTGCTTATGCTGTTTTTAAAGATGTACAATGTGCTGCTGCTGACAGTGGTTTCTAGCAGCTGGTTCCATTGTTCTATTACCCTGTTGGTGAAGAAAGATTGTCTTAACCTTGTCCTGCTGTGGTTAACTTTAATTTTGAAGTGATGATCTCTAATTGCATCATTTCAGTTGAATTCAAACATTTCCCCCAAGATATCCCCTCTCCAGACCATGGACGAATTTAAAGACCTGAATGATGTCCCCTCTCAGCCTCCTATATCTATGCGAAAACATATTAAATTTCTTCAATCTTTTCTCATATGCCAGGTTCCTTATACCATTAACCATTTTTGTAGCCTTCTTCTGTACTCTCTTTCTAAAAGCCAACAATATTTTTATAGGAGACCAAGCTTGGACGCAGTATTCCAAATGTGTCCTGACATATGCACAGTAAAGCTTCATGATGACCTTCTCACATTTGTATGATGCATTCATATGTATTGTCCCAAGCATTCTCAGTGCCTTTTTCCTGGCTTCCTTGGTCTGATCTGATGGCCCTAATTTTGTGTTCAGAATAACACCTAAGTCCTTCTCCTGTTGAGTCACCGATAGTACTTGGCCACCCACCAAGTATGAAACCTTCATATTGCTCCCTACCTACATTCATGATTTTGCACTTATCAAAATTAAATTTCATTTGCTATTCTTCGAACCACTTCACGAGTTCGTTTAGGTCTTTCTGCAGCGAGATGTGCTCATTGTGACCTGTTATTGCCCTAAAGACCTTCAAATCGTCCGTAAATTTCGAAACCTTACTGCTTAGGCCACTTTCAATGTTATTTACAAATATCATGGACAGCAGTGGCCCCAGTACTGACCCCTGGAGCACTCCACTCAGAACATTTTGTCGTGAAGACTTTGTACCAATTACCATCACTCAGAGATACCACACACGAAAGCGTGTCCTGCTCCAGTGTTGTTCTTGGACCCATCGAGGAACATCTGTGTATATCCTCAATACGCATATAAGTGCTCCAGGTTTTTAATCGGGAACGGTTCAGGTGGCATCACCGTGAGCGACAAGTCAACTACAGGGGAGATCAGATTCCAAAGCGGTGCCGCTAATTGATGCGATCTTCATTTTGTCGGGTGCTGAAGCAAGCTAATGAGGGACATAAATCGCAGAAGACTTGATTTCTGACAGGAAGCGGACGAGCAGTCCCGATTGAACAACTGATTACTCGTCCCCTAATACTTCCCTAACAGAGAGAGAGAGTGAGAGAAAGAGAAAGAGAGAGAGAACGAGATAGAAAAAGAGATTGAGAAATAGAGAGAGAAAGTAAAAGAGAGAAAGAGAGAGAGATAAAAAGAGAGGGGTATGACCAAAGTAACGCCTTCACTCATGGGTAAGTTGGCTGCAGGCAAGCAGAACGTACCGCACTGACAGTGCAGCATGGCAGCTTGGACACAGCGGACAGCGGACTGCCGCCCCCGGTCAGAATGTATTACCGGCAGTAGGTCATCCGTAAGCTTATCTATGCGTGACGGCGTAATTTTACTTCGGATCATCTGGTGGTCTCGTAATGGAAACATCTGAGCATGTTGGCCTCACAACAAGAAATACAATCATGCCTTCATTCTACCTGTAGGCATCATTTGCATGAACGTAGAGTCGAATCCCTATCGTGATGTATACACACGCCTGTTTGTCACGGTGAATATAGCGTATCCCGGAAAACATTCAACATTTCCACAAGTTTCCTATTGTTCCATTCTTCATGTTTTCAGCACGTCCTGCACATTGCACATTCTTGCACATTACTGCACTGTACTAAGCAGTGCACAATTGAACAACAATGGGATAGAACGACGAAATTTAATCAGATGATCAGAACTTGTTTTTCCAACTTGCATATTTGTAGCTCTCCAATGCAACTCTTGTAGTCCCTTAACAAGGGTTGAATGTTTTGTGATTACCATAGTGTCGTTCCGTTTAACGTAATTTAACTCCAAAGCATCTCACCTTGGGGGAGCTTGCTCTCATCGAGCTTCTTCATCATCATGATCAACGATATATTTGCAGACCACAGGGAGGCGCCATTATCCGTGAATGGGCACAAAGTGCGTCGTAAACTACCCAATAAATGCAGATCACATGGACACTTCACTTCAATGTTCACTTTTCGCGGACGACATGGCCTTTCGAACAACATCACAATGCTTCCCGAAAACTGAAAAAGCATTTTAGCAGGACTAGACCACATTGCAAAGTAGTGCAAAACTTGTGGCTTCGCACTGGCCTCAGAAAAATCGGCCACCGTCACATCCGTCACCGTCACATATAGTCGTCTCCACCCCACACCCAACACTCTGCTTAAAGTCGGTGGCAAAGCCATCGAACAGGTGAAAAGCCTTAAGTTTTTAAGAGTGCATTTGAACGAAAACTCAGTTTCACCACCCACACCACATCCATCTTGAAGCGATGCGCGAAGCGTGTCAACATACTCCATGCATTTGCATGCACAGACTGGGGGAGACAGGAAAACACTACTACGACCGTAAACATCGATCATATTACCCATCATGGAATACAGTAGCAACATTTTTGGCACCATTTCTTTAAGTCAGAGCCGAAAGTTAGAACTCATCCAGCACTGCTGCATCAGGGCAGCCACAGGTGCCCTCAGCATAGAAGACCGATAGCCAATCTTCTAGTGGACTCAAGCATGCCCCCACTGCACTTCAGGAGGACAAAACAGATGTGCCACTGCCACATCAAAATCAAATCCATTAAAGATCATCCGGCACAGAGCTGCCTTACGCCTGGCAGATACGACAAGGGCCAATTTGGACGCAAACTTCTACCATATGACATTCAAATTACCACGGCTCTCCCAGAGCTTATCCTCGCAATACCATCCACTGCAGCTCAACCGCCCATTAGGCCATTCTGGACTTTCAGTTAGCCAAAGATTTAGTACTTCACCATTGCGAAGAGCCGATAGTCAGGAGAAGAAATCTAATATCACATCGGCGGAAATTCTTGGCATCCTCCACAAGTTCGCCGATGACAACAATCTCAAATCACTCGTGTTCAAGGATGGGTCCAAACACGAGGCTAAGGTAGGCATCGGTATCACTGAACCAGGTCTCAGACTTTCCAAGACTACCTGATAACGTCTCCATCTACTCCGCTGAAGCAATGGCCATTCTGGCCGCCATCTCCATTCTCATGGGGCGTAAAGCTAGAAACGTAGTAAATTGTTCAAACTCCAAATCCGTCCTCCAGTTAATTAACAATACTCACTACAATCCACATCACGTCATTGATATAATCCAACAAATCGTGGCACATAACTTAAACATGAACATTTCCTTCCTTTCGATTCTGACCCATGTCAACATCCCAGGCAACGAAGAATTAGATCGACTCGCAAAGCAAGCCGCAAACAAGAAGTGTTCTTGCTTCTTGTTTCTTGTTTCGCACATAAATTTTGCTGTTTCTTTTTGTTCCTGTTGTTGTTGTTATTGTTATTATGCTGCATCTTGTTCTTGTTGTTCTTGCTTTGAAAGATAAGATATCGAACTTCATTTCTGCACTTTTCAAATCGCATTTTGACTGCCCCGACAGCTAAAGTAGGTCACGTGACCTTAGCTCACGAAGTCGCGATTTCAAATTGCCGTAAAAGAAGATTCTGAAATTGCCAAAAGATGCAGTGGATTGTTGTCAGTTCATTCATTTATACTTTTGCACAATTCGGATATTTTTTTAATTGTATTAAGGACCTCAAAAGACACCCTTGTTTCTTGACGTCTCCGAAATGCCCGAGGCTATGACTCCTTGACCGTTTCCCTGATCTTTCTAAAAATGGTACAGCTGGATTCGGCTCAGCAGATACACCCACACAAATATTTTCATGGAAATATGGAAGAGTGGGTGTTATGCCCTTGTCGATTTGTTGTGGCCATGCGCTACAACATGTCATGGTGTACCCCGTAAGATCCCTAGGCCATATTATTCAGCTTTCTGATCGTTCAACGCGACTCATGAAATTAGTCCCTTCAATCGCGAAATTACGCAACTATAGTTGTGATTGAACATTTAATGTGTCGCAAAATGTACGTCTAAGTGCAGTAATTATATGTTTCTTCATTCCTGACATTTGTCCTTACATCGGACACCTAACTGAAACTTAATTTGAGGAAACTGCGTTGCCAAACGTAAGCAAGCTATCAGTGGCCGGCTATCTGACGAATCGTCGCCAGCAACCGACGGCTCTAGTTCTTCCTGACGGAGTCGGGGGGAGAGGGGGTGGAGTGCACGAGCGGAAATTTTCCACATATAGATTGTCCCCTGGAAAACTTAGAGATGTGCGATCTTTACCATCCCGCAGCCTAATTTATCAACTGAAAAATACTGTAAACACGTGTGCATGTCATACCGTTGAACCTCCAGGTCATGTCAGGGATATGACCTTCGCCAGTCGCCTGACTTATTTTGCCGACCTTCGACTTCTGGCCACGAACCAAACAGAATGCATGGGTCAAACTTTGCATAAATAGATAGCATAGATCATTGTCAATGTGTTGTTATTCCAAAACTTAAATTTAAGAGCGAGTACGTCCTCTGGATTCATGTTGCATTCACATTAACGAGGGAACAATATTCCTCTCTCCTAATGTATCGACAAGGGATGAGAAGCAATTCGCACACATGTTCCGTCACCTGAAAGCATATTCGCCAGGCTCAAAACTATGAACATTTCATACCTTCCATATGCATACATCGTGGCCTTGCTTACAGAGGGCACGGGAACCAATTAGGAGTTCACATATGTGAGGTAATTGTGCCGTAATCTGCACATTGAAATCGGTATGAGAAAAAATGAGGGTACAATGGACAACGAAGCATCACTGTGAGAGGCGATAGGACACAAGGTGCAATGTGAGGAGCAATGAAGTTAAATAGTCCCACTTGGTCATGGAACGGTGAGGTCGAGTGGTCACAATTGGTCACGCAGCGTCATATACTTTTCGTGGCAATGTTGGCTAGAAATTGAGCATTCGTGAGGAAAAGAAGCACCAATTTGAATTCAGCCCCAAAACTACATATAAAATAAACGTACTGCAAAAAAAGATCAATCTGACCACGCACTGGCATCATTACCTTGACTACCTTGATCTCCAAAAATTTCCAACACTGGCATAGTCAAGTCTGGCTTGATCTATGCGCCCTGGAGGGCCTCGGAAAATTACGCACACTGGAGGGGGACAGATTCCTCCCCTCAGATCTCGGCTCTAATGAAAGCTAGAGCAACGAAATCTGCAGGTTTGATGGGTACGGCAGTTAACTTTATTTTTTGTACATTGCATTACCTTAGGTCAATATCTTGAAGGTCAAATGAGGTCAAAATATCAAACCTTTCTGGTTTTGCGTTGCTTGGCTTGTCATTGTTATGGATCGCTGTGATTGAGTTCAAATGCTCCAAAGAGGGCATCATTGACGTGTTGGATATTACTGATGATGCAATGCAGATGATAGACCCGGCATTTGACCTCAGGTCATCTAAATAACAACACTAGTTCCCGGAACCGGGCCGCCCGCCCGACTGCTCCGTTGGGTGGCTCGGCGCAATCGGCTTCGCAAAGAGAGGAGTGAAGTACATGAATACAGGATGGAAAAGCCTAGGTACACAATGACAACAGTAGTTTTCAAGAAGTGTATGGAGTAACATGCAAAGTGACATCAATCGCATGAAGGTCATTTGCATTTATGACAACATTCCAGTTGACCAAGTTTGATTTCATTAACATGTCATGAACTCCACCTGACTTGACCTCGGTGATATAACATGACTTTGAAACTATATAGCATAAAAGCATACATCAAACGCCTCGCTAAGTTTGCTAAAAACATTTCTATTTTGCCAATATTCGGGAAGCGCATCAGCGCCGATTTTTGTGGTCCGGCGCTGCGATTATTTTTACTTTAGTGGTCCCCAATTCGAAAGATGTTCGGCCGATATCCCTTTTTTCTTACTTAAAGCAACGCGCCGGTCATCTCTAAGTAGGTACACGTATAATAGCGCATATCGACCGGTACAATCTGGAGTTATGCACGAAAACCTGATGAGTGGGAGGATTTCCCCCCCCCCCCTCCTCCGGGGGGCGTGCTAAGTCATGTGACACGACCTAAATCATGCAATATTCTTTCCTGGTTTGAAAAAATGGCATTCGGCGCTCATGCATTACATTATGATTTTGAAACGCATAGAGGAGAGTGATGTGCACACATTTCTGGTCATAGCTCAAACATCTTACCTCATCTAGACTGAGACCTTAATATGCTCATGAATGATGCAATACATCGGGTGTATTCCACCAAAAAACGCTCCTGTGTATTTTTGTATTTATTTTGAAGGATAGATAACAATACAATCTCAATCATTTGAAGTGCATTCGCTGTAAATTAGGGATACCTCTGATTGGTGGGGAGCTATCCTCGAAGAATCCCGTGAGATTAAAAATGTGCACCTGACACTCTCCCCACAGTTCTAGATTTTAACAAAGCTATCAAACGAGACACACCCTAGGCCGTTGCAAAAGTGCATCTCAGTCAGCCCTCGGATTGGTAGCAACGCCCCCTCATCGTTTATCTGCGCTTGAATGCGTCATCGCGACACGTTGGTGACGACCTACCACAGCCGCGTCAGCTGACCCCCCCCCCCCCTGTGTCTACACAACCGTCCGACTCGGGACCACTGCCCTTCCCCCGGCAGCAACACCCTGCTCCTAGGGCGTACCGCACAAGCCCGGTGACAGTGTGCCTTACCAGACTACTGCCTCTCTGCAGTGACACCCTGTTCCTGGGGCGTACCGCGCACGTCCGGTGACAGTGTGCCCCACCAGACCACTGCCCCTCTGCAGCGACACCCTGCGTACCGCACACGTCCGGTGACAGTGTGCCCCACCAGACCACTGCCCCTCCACAGCGACACCCTGCGTACCGCACACGTCCGGTGACAGTGTGCCTTACCAGACCACTGCCCCTCTGCAGCGACACCCTGCGTACCGCACACGTCCGGTGACAGTGTGCCCCACCAGACCACTGCCCCTCTGCAGTGACACCCTGCGTACTGCACACGTCCGGTGACAGTGTGCCCCACCAGACCACTGCCCCTCTGCAGTGACACCCTGCGTACCGCCACGTCTACACAACAACCCCCCAACCAACACCGACCACTGCCCCTCTGCAGCGACACCTGCGTACTGCACACGTCCGGTGACAGTGTGCCCCACCAGACCACTGCCCCTCTGCAGCGACACCCTGCGTACTGCACACTCCTCGGTGACAGTGTGCCTTACCAGACCACTGCCCTCTGCAGTGACACCCTGCGTACTGCACACGTCCGGTGACAGTGTGCCTTACCAGACCACTGCCCCTCTGCAGCGACACCCTGCGTACTGCACACGTCCGGTGACAGTGTGCCTTACCAGACCACTGCCCCTCCACAGCGACACCCTGCGTACCGCACACGTCCGGTGACAGTGTGCCTTACCAGACCACTGCCCCTCTGCAGCGACACCCTGCGTACCGCACACGTCCGGTGACAGTGTGCCTTACCAGACCACTGCCCCTCTGCAGCGACACCCTGCGTACCGCACACGTCCGGTGACAGTGTGCCTTACCAGACCACTGCCCCTCCACAGCGACACCCTGCGTACCGCACACGTCCGGTGACAGTGTGCCTTACCAGACCACTGCCCCTCCGCAGCGACACCCTGCGTACCGCACACGTCCGGTGACAGTGTGCCTTACCAGACCACTGCCCCTCTGCAGCGACACCCTGCGTACCGCACACGTCCGGTGACAGTGTGCCTTACCAGACCACTGCCCTCCGCAGCGACACCCTGCGTACCGCACACGTCCGGTGACAGTGTGCCTTACCAGACCACTGCCCCTCCACAGCGACACCCTGCGTACCGCACACGTCCCCCCACCCCCCAGCGAACCCTGCGTACCGCACACGTCCGGTGACAGTGTGCCTTACCAGACCACTGCCCCTCGCAGCGACACCCTGCGTACCGCACACGTCCGGTGACAGTGTGCCTTACCAGACCACTGCCCCTCCCGCGACCCCCCCCACCACTGCCCTCCCAGCGACACCCTGCGTACCGCACACGTCCGGTGACAGTGTGCCTTACCAGACCACTGCCCTCTGCAGCGACACCCTGCGTACTGCACACGTCCGGTGACAGTGTGCCTTACCAGACCACTGCCCTCTGCAGCGACTCCCCTCGTACCGCACACGTCCGGTGACAGTGTACCTTACCAGACCACTGCCCCTCTGCAGCGATACCCTGCGTACCGCACACGTCCGGTGACAGTGTGCCTTACCAGACCACTGCCCTCTGCAGCGACACCCTGCGTACTGGGACCCGCCCCACCACCAGACCACTGCCCCTCCACAGCGACACCCTGCGTACTGCACAGCCCGGTGACAGTGTGCCTTACCAGACCACTGCCCCTCTGCAGCGACACCCTGCGTACTGCACACGTCCGGTGACAGTGTGCCTTACCAGACCACTGCCCCTCCACAGCGACACCCTGCGTACCGCACACGTCCGGTGACAGTGTGCCTTACCAGACCACTGCCCCTCCACAGCGACACCCTGCGTACCGCACACGTCCGGTGACAGTGTGCCTTACCAGACCACTGCTCCTCCACAGCGACACCCTGTTCCTGGGGCGTGCCGCACACGCCCGGTGACAGTGTGCCTTACCAGACCACTGCCCCTCTGCAGCGACACCCTGCGTACTGCACACGTCCGGTGACAGTGTGCCTTACCAGACCACTGCCCCTCTGCAGCGACACCCTGCGTACTGCACACGTCCGGTGACAGTGTGCCTTACCAGACCACTCCCTCCACAGCGACACCCTGCGTACCGCACACGTCCGGTGACAGTGTGCCTTACCAGACCACTGCCCCTCCACAGCGACACCCTGCGTACCGCACACGTCCGGTGACAGTGTGCCTTACCAGACCACTGCCCCTCTGCAGCGACACCCTGCGTACCGCACACGCCCGGTGACAGTGTGCCCCACCAGACCACTGCCCCTCTGCAGCGACACCCTGCGTACCGCACACGCCCGGTGACAGTGTGCCTTACCAGACCACTGCCCCTCTGCAGCGACACCCTGCTCCTAGGGCGTGCCGCACACGCCCGGTGACAGTGTAACTTACCAGACCAGGCCTGACAGACCCGTCACCTCTGGTCGCCGATCCCTGCCCGATAATGGGACTGGTCGGCTCAGTGGTCGAGTCGATTCGGGTCGCGGACTGGGTCAGATCAAACGTGCGCTGCAAACGCTGCAGCGCCTTGTCTATACATGGGTGCACGCAATATCCATTGTTATGACATTGGACAATACGCCTTTAGGTCGTGAGGCAGGCGTATGACGTTTCTGCTGTCCCTTGGCAAGGCGTTAGAAAAAAGCTAGATAATGTGCGCGTGTTAAAGCGACTTCAGCTCGCATACAGAGTAGCAACTGTTTACAGTACCGTGCCTGCACGACTGCATTAGCATGTGTCGGGGTCTGGTGACTTTCCGAAATAAGCCAGTGGCATGGGCTTGACTACATTAAATATGACCACATAATGGAGAAGGCCATCAGACAAATGGGGTGCATGGAAAGTGGCGTGGTGTAGCATGGGATGGGGCAATGTACCATATTGCATGCATGTAAGATGGAAGTCAATCATGAATTTGCATGCGCCCGCCCGCCGGATTAGACAGGCAGTGGAGGGCAGCCAATCCGAAGTGAATGGCATGAATACCACTACAACTGATTATAAAACCACCAAAGGTAAATGAGGGATCAAACGCATGCTGATATTATGTCAGAGAAGCAATGGGTTAGGCAATTACGGATCGATTGAAGATTAGCTACCGAAGCCGACAAGTTGTCGTGACTCTGACCTGACCTGAGATGACCTGAGCGTCCGCAAACTCGGGCTCGATACCAATCAGGACACGAATTCGCCGCAGTGCTCACGTTCGCTATTGGTGGGATTTGGAGAGTTGGATTTGGACCGATGGAAACAATGCCTTCGAAAGCGTGCCCATCAGAACGGTGCCGATCGATCATAAAATTATTGTGTGTTTCAGCGCAGCTAGATTATAAACAAAAAGGCTAAACCTGTAACCAGCCTCCAAGAAACTAAAAGGAAAAAACTCAGGATGGTATGTCCATACTGAAACTGGCACATGGCAGAGTTCTCCCAGCCATGGTCCATCATGGCAATGCACTAATGGAGCACGTCACTATACCAGAGTATGAAAGCGAAGCTCTGATATAAACCACAACTGGAGCGTGCCACTGCATGTTGCATGACAATGCAAATAGCAACTGGAGCACGTCACCATAAGCGTCTGGACAGGAGCCACATGGGAAAGTTCGGGAGCAAGTGGTGCACACGTCGTACGACACTGAACACAGCTACTGCAGTGTGGGCGGAGCGCTGCCAGGCATCCGCTGGCAACTCAGTCCACCGCGTGAGAATACCGTCGTCGTCTGGTCCGTCCCGTGCCGGCGAGCCGAGCGAGGATGGCTGTCCATGGGTCAGACCGGCTGAGGCCGGCTCAGGCTGGTCATACAGCGACTAGGCCGGCTGAAACTGACCATGGGACAGGCCGACTGAGGCCGGCTCAGACTGACCATGGGACAGGCCGGCTGAGGCCGGCTCAGACTGGCCATGGGACAGGCCGGCTGAGGCTGGAGACTGAATGGACAGCGCTGACTGTCCATGGGTCAGGCCGGCTAGGCCGGCTGAAACTGACCATGGGTCAGCCGACTGGGGGCTCAGACTGCTGAAGGCCGGCTCAGGCTGGCCACGGGTCAGGCCGGCTGAGGATGGCTCAGGCTGGCCGTTGGACAGGCCGGCTGAGGCCGTTGGCCAGACCGGGTCTGTCTGTGGCTGGTGGCCCGGCGGCGTCGTAGGCTGACCAGGTTGTCCCACGTGCTGGCAGGACACAGTGGACGCGCTTCCAGCACCGGCGAGACCGGCCGGCCGGCGTGACATGGAAACATTCCGACTGAGTGGAAATGACGGACGATCACTGGCACGGCTCGTCTGACCTTGTCTGTAATTGCATGGCGCCTACGCCTGCGATGGGTGTTCTGCGTATGTTCAACGATGACCGGATGGAATCGACAGGCGAATCATTGAAATGCTTGGGCAAAGGAAGCGCGTTGTCCACAACACATGCAACAAACCAAACAACAACAGCAAAAATATTCACAAAAGTCTCTCCGGAAACGGATTACAACTGGGCACCAAGGAATTACAGCATAACACGCGATGAATTACGCTGAGAGGCATGAACTCAACACGTATGTTATATGGATCTTCTAAAATCCAGTGGCATAGTTGTCGATACCAGATGCAAGCACACCCACCAACGCTCCGACGACCAATCATCAGTGGATAGCTATGGTGACGCACAGGTTACGCGAACATAAGCTAAAGTCCATAGTTCGACCACAACTCTTCAAAGGAACGCTGCTGATTCCCTAAGTATTTCTATCAAACAATAAACCCAAACATTAAGCTCCTTCAGTTAACTCCCGGAGTATAAAAGAGCACCAACCGCCTTCACTACACACGTGCATTACTGACGGTTGCTACTTAAAGAAGATATGTTGCACACACGACCAAATACATTGGGTGTGACTACACTCAACAGTCAAAGAGTCCGAAAGGTTCAAGCAATCAGCAATCGTAGACACACCAGCCTACGTTAATGGAATCTTAATCTCTAAAGAGATGTAAAACTGGCTGATCTAACCGAGGCCCATGCAGCCTAAGTGGATAATCTAGCAAGGGTAAAGGGTCATCTGGCGAAATTTTCCCAAACACCATACTACTGGCACTGGGCAGTGAAATCACAAGAGAACTCATGCAATGGGCGACATAAGACTCAACGTGGATCACAGTGTGCGTGACCAACGATAGCGGAAATTGGATGTACCCATGAACGCCATGTTGAGAATGAACATGGACATGTGTCTTTCTGGTCAAATCATCATCCCCCGTCTCGGGGGTGGGGGAGGTTGATGCATACCCCCTCTAATGTCCAAACTAACAGTCGGATAAATACGAAAGAGGTGTCATCGGACTGCTCTCGATGAGTAGGGCTCGAAACACCCCCACAATTTAATTCCTCAAAAGTGATGTCACTAGGGGGGCTTGTGATCACGACGCCACCATGTTTTTGTCTCTGGGGAGTTCATTCTGGGGAGATTCGAAAAGCAAAATTGATTTGGAATAAAAGAGGAAGGCAAAATCGACCATGAGACCAATTTTGTCCACCAATAGATCAAGTTATTTTTATTTTCAAAACTGAGTTCAATTATCCTTCATGTGTCTTTTTCTAACGGATATACCTGACCGCAAAACGTTGCTTGAATTAAATTTGTTCTCATGAAAATGTCTTACTTCAGCCAGGATCTTCTATTTCATCCGTAATGGACAAATATCCAAAACTAATCAGTTATCGCAAACCAAAAATAAAATGCCATGATGCGTTTTGCCCCATCCCTAAATAAGCAAACGCTGAAAGTTTCATTCAAGTAACTATATCCGTTAAGGCGTGACAACTGGTTGAACTTTTCTGGAGGAGACCTCACTTGACCTTGCCTAACTTGAGTGTCGGTTGGAAAAACAAGTTCTCATCATCTGATTTTTATTTCGTTGTTCTATCACATTGTTGTTCGATGGTGCATTGCTTGGTGCAGTGCAGTAATGCGCAATAATGTGCGATGTGCATGGAGTCCCCAAAACGGGAACAATGAAGCCACACGAACCTTGTGAAAATGTTCATGTTTTCCGGGACGCGCTATGTATACCCTGGCAAAACGCCTGTGTTTGCATTACGATATGGATTCGCCATGCAAATGAGGCCTGTAGGTGGAATGAAGGTATAATTGTAATTCGCGTTGTGAAGCAAGCATGATGGGATGCTTCCATTATCAGACCATCAGATGCTCCGAAGCAAAATGAAGTCGTCACACGTGGATAAGCCTATGGATGAGCTATCTGTATTACCCCCTGACCGGCGGCGGCAGTCCGCTGTGTCCAAGGTGCCATGCTGCACTGTCAGTGCGGTACGTACTGATTGCCTGCAGCCGAGTTGCCCATGAACAAGTTACCGATGAGCGTCACTTTGGACGTGCCTCTCTCCCTTAGGGAAGAATTAGGGGACGAGTTATCAAATGTCCAATCGGGACGGCTCTTGTGCTCCTTATCGGAAATGAAGTTTTCTGTGACGTACTCGCTCGCTTTTCTCATTAACTCGCTTTTCTACCTGACAAAATGAGGGCCGTAGAATGGCATGATGTCACACCTACATCGACCCCTTCGCATGCAGTTGTCTCATCGACTGACCTTCATGAACATGACATTGTTTCACTGACGATGATATGGGCGTTGCATGATCGATGCAGTCGATGTGCCAATAAACTGCAATACCCAACCGATATGTAAGCGGGGATCTTGAACTTTGTGAAGTTCATTAAGGCGAACTATAAGACTTACATCAATAAGTTTTAACTTTTTTGTCAAGCAAGCTATTATATGTCATCCCCTTCATTTCATTGTTCGATCCCCGTAGTTTTCCAATGGGAGACAACTTGCTCGAAATAAGCCCGTTCTGAAAATCAGAAAGTAATGGAAACCATGGAGAACGAAAGCCTATATGGTGCATATAAAAGCAAAGCGCTTTTACATGGCATCCAAGCCATCGCGGTTTATATTTCTGCCATCAAATGTATCAATTCCAATAGGCTATGGGTCACCGAAGGTCACGAGTTCATGAGGTCAAGCATGAGAAAAGTTGATATTTTATGGCAGGGATGTGTTTTCTGTCATAATTGCCCCTCTAAAAAATGGCATACGATGTCATACTTCCTCTTCGTTATCGATGGGATATCAATCGCCCAAGGATACCCTTGTTCTATGACCTCAAAATACTGCCGTAGGCTATAACTCCGAAGTCGTTAGTCCGATCAGGCTAAAACTAGTTCAGGCTTGTTCAGAGCACAAGACTGCACCGCACACCAATTTTGCTACAAGTAAGAAGTTAGTAGGTAACACATTTGAACATGTTGGTCATCTGTCGTGGAACGCAACAAGTAGAAGAGTGTTTGTTAATTTTAAGGCAGCAAAACAAACACATTTCTTAACTCGCTAGCCTTGGAAGAATAACGGTCATGCTTCCGAAGATATCGCAAAGAGCACCTGTTCTGAGGCTTCCCCAAAACTTGACCATTTCAGAAACACATCTAGCCCATGCTCATATGCACTGCCAAGTGCGATGCTTCTTATTTAGGCAGACAAATGGCTGTATAGCAAACGAAATATGACGAATTTCACACTGATGTTTTGTCATTTGTCCTTTGTTGTCGAGAGTTGTTAGCCAATTCACAAATCACAAATAATCCCGCTTTAAAAAAATTCGGTGTATTTACAAACAACGTGTGATACCGATGTGAAGATATGCAACGACAAATGTTAGTCCTCAGTACTCAGGTTATGATGATGATTGCCACACAAACCTCTTCCTAATGCGGACTAACTCTATTTCATTCGCAACATGAATGAATGCAAAATGTTTGGATTCGGCCTTGCCGGATCACCATGTACATTTTTGCCCTTATAGTTATGTGTGCATATACACTGATACCGCGCGACGCCGCGAAGTGTTTTAGTCGAAGATGCAGTATAGTTTTAGAGGGAACCCGGGAGAATGCGAGTCAATTGTTTGAGAAAGGAGAGCTGATAGGTTGATATACTTAGCTGCTCTCCGTTCGACAGTAGTACTCCAAATATTAAAGTAAAGGACGCTGTGCAACGCCATGCAACAAATGTGTTCATTGTTATACGGCCGTTATGGATAGGTTGGAGTGGTTGATCGCCAGCTTCTTGCCAATCTGCACGCCGGTTATAGAAAAACAAAATAGTTGATGCTTCCAAGCCTTAGACCTCTTCATCCGGTGACGGCGAACAGCGCCTTCATTTTCCCCGTAGATAGAACCGGCAGAGACTTTCGCGACGCTTTCGGTCTTCATCAGTCTTTTGATGGAAGAGCACAACAGCTTTGAGCCTCCTGCATTAAAATTTATCCAAACATTTACGTTCATTCACGTCCGTGAAAACTTCCAACAAAAAGTAGCGCAACCTGCGGCTAAGTAGTATCCAAACAATGGTAAACGGGACTCGGTCACTGCTTGCAGTAACAAAACAAAATGCATCACAGCAGCGTGCGGTAAAACAGCTCCAAAGCAGAACGCAGAAATATTTGTCACTGTGCCCATACAACATTCATTCACTCATGTGCAACATGCCGTAGCATCATCAACGAAAGAAACATGGCACTTAGCACTACCATCAGCTGCCACACATGACTTGTTTGGTGCCAATTGTTTCCTCAGCTGACATCATAAGTAACATCATCGAAGACAGGGTTGGATTTATATCTTGGAATGCTCGAACTAAATCGGAATAGTTATGACATCGAATTTGTAATTTTTACAGCGATATCAGAATATCCCGTTGACACTTTCAGACGGGTTTTGTGCATTTTGTACCACAGAAGGAAGCTTGCAGCTAATACTAAGCAGCACTGTTACAATTAAACCTTGAAGCGACAAAAATAGGAGAACATTTTCCGGATATGATAATGTTCTGAATGACAAAAATGCAGGAATAGCCTATTTGCCAGCCCGTGTTCTGAGCGGCCATACAGAATGGTGACGAATGTGTGGCGCTATCTCGGAGCTTGAACGGAACAACTGGGACAGTGTTAGAATGGGAGGCGCTGGCACGAAGCCTCACAGGAATAACTGTGACAGGGTAATGTAATGTATGGTTGACGCAGAGTAATGCAGGGTAATGTGACAGGGACAAGAACAATGCAAAAGTTGGCGACATAAACCCTCATTGGAGGGCGGCCCATAGCATCCCACGCTAAAAGCTGTAGTTACTGGTGGAAGGCCAAGCCGAACACTTGAGTAGGATAGCACCTGTAGTGATTGGTGATGTAGAAGGCTAAGCCGCACGATGGAACGGCTGAGGCTTGCTGACAACATTGAAAGCTCCGCACAGTACACCTGGAGACAGGAGCACGATCGACAGCATACAGCCCCCCCCCCCCCCTCCCCCCACCGACCAGCTGGTGACGTATGATCAGCGAGCCCAACAGGTGACGTCATCAGACAGGTGGCCGACACGTGACATCAGACCTGAACGGCCGTCACCGTCTCCCTGTCAGCGATCAAACACACTGGTCGTGACAAGCCCGGCGAAAAACACAACTCGACATATAGGTCATGCAATGCACGTGTCTGTACCTGGTTATGTTGAAATATTAGTGAAGTAAGTAATAATGTTATAGTGTCGAGCTTGATTATACCAGGAGGAGCTGAACTTCTTCCGAAAATTGTGCAGGAACCAAATAACCAAATACCAGTACCAAAACCAAATATAAAATACCAAAACCAGATTGCATACCAAATAACGTGTTATTTGGTATGCGATATGACCTCATGACCAAACATCTCCCTCCTACTCCAAACAAATGCAGCATGCCACTGGCGTTACGCAATATCACCGCTGGGCTATCAAACGTGAACTGGTCATGATACCGCCAACCCTTACCAAGCATGTGCTGGGTATGACATCACCAGGAAGCACCAAAGGTGTGCATTGGGCGCAGTACTGCCAAGTACCGAAAGTGTGGACCACCGATGAACTTTTGTGGGCGTAGCAACCACTATAAAACCATTCATTAACTAGAAGTAGACTGTACCTAGGAATTTTTGGATCATGTCTATAGCCAGGGATCATGTCTATATCGAGTACGACATAGAAACGTCCGAGTCACGTAATCGAATTGTCATATCCGGACAATTCTAGTCCTGACAAAAATACATAGCAACTATTTCGCCGTCGAGAAACTGAAGGGATTCACTTTAGTCCAGTGAACAAACAAAGAATGCACCAACGTCGTACCTTGGCACCTAGGTTTATATATATTTATATATTTGCATACATATATATGTATCATTAGATATTCCTCTAGATATACATAGATGCACGTCCCACGTGGCTGAAAGTACGTGTGAGTAACTAAAGTGGAGCTCAAACGCTGAATCGCCAGCCGTAATTTCGTCGACGACGCTACAGTCACGTTAACCATAAATGACCGGAAGCTAATTTTCTTCTCAGGTATCTTCCATATTCATGTAGGTTTCATCGATATGCCAGCCTCCCTTCTGTATTTATTTCGGAGTTATTCAGGAAAGCCATGGGGTAATAAATGTCTCCTCGCCCGCCTGGGATTCAAATGTTCGTACCAACGATTATCGTCTGTCTAATCGAGCTAGGTTTCTCTGCTGGCCTCAAAATAACTGATAATTTGTGCTATGGAGAGCATACTTTTTTCTGAATCTGAAAGGTCTGAACGGTCTAAGTGGTCTGAACGCTGTGTGGGACCCTACTCCCTTCCCGCATTGCCTACCCCTTATGTCCTTGGGTTGATCTCTGATTGACATCATAGTAAATATGGCATAGGGTCTCAGGTTTTGTCGTTTATTAACCCACGGTTCCCTCCTCATGGCCCCATGCAGCTGATGCTGCCAGTTCCAGTGCCGTCACATGCCACCAAATGCTGCCATGCGCGAGCAGTGGGGGCCGGGTCAATCCCATCAGCTTCGTGCTCGCCGGTACCCCTACCCTCTCCTGGGCGCGCGTCTGGAACGTCCTTTTACTCAAAATAAATGGCAATTCATCCCGAAAATGTTCCTTGAAAATCCTATCGGGCGTTCTTTTACAATTTTCTATGACACGGGAGCTTCCGTCAAAAAAAGGAAAATATGGAACATTCCTCTCGTACGTTTTGTTGCATCCCTAAAGATGAGCAAACGCTGAGAGCTTCATTAAAATATCTGTATCCGTTAAAGCGTGACGACTGGTTGAACTTTTTTGGAGGTGACCTCACTTGACCTTGATTAACTCGTTGACCCTAGATGACCTGACCTCAAAAATTTGAAACTGCATGTCAAATTGATGTGGTATGCCAAATTTCAAGAATATGTTTTATCATAGCAATGCATCTACATACCTGAAACTAAAATATATTCAAAATGTCATGGAAAATCAATCGTGATAACAGCAATCAAAGAATGCTGTTAGTAGTCGTATCCAAAGGAGGCATATAACTGACCCTGGATCCATCCCAACAAGAAATTAGAGTCTAAACTATAGTGTTAGCAGCTGGATTGTGGCCGGATGGTGGTGAGCACTCCTGATTTGTAATTTTTATAACTTTGACTCCTCCCACACCTCCATCCAGCTAGGCATGGGCTTGTTGCTGGGTGGAATGTGGGAGGAACCAGTGGTTGGGTGTTTTCAACTTCATATATGGTTAAGTGTAAACACACACACACACATACACATACACATACACATAATCACATGACAACACCCCAGCACATACACACATACACTCACATGCCAGCATCCCTGTGCAAACATACACACACAGCAACAATTAGCTGCCCAGTATTTTAACATCTGCTCAAGAAGTATGTCTTTATGTGATTTTTTTAGAACAGTCTTAGAATTTGGTATCTCTGAATGCAGAAAATGCTTTGCTATGATGGAGTTCCAAAGATTGGGTCCAAAACATTCGATGGTGAAGAGACGATAATTTTTGTTTGAATACCTATGCTGGAAGTGGTTTTTTAATCTTGTGGAATATGGGGAGTCAAGCTGATGATGGTATGAATGAGGTAGCTGATGATGAATGGATTTTCGCATAATAAGCATCATTTTAAGTTTTCCTAGACCTTGGACCTTTAAAATTTTGTATTTCTTAAAGATTGGGTTTGCACTCTGGAGGGGAAATACACCCTCAATAATACGCATCATTCTCTTCTGAAGTTACAATTATTTGTGTGCCTGATTGACATAGTTTGCACCCCAAAGAAAACAGCAATAATTTACGTATGGAAGAATTAGTGCATTATGAAATTTTAGGAGGTGATTTTTCCCTAGGAGATATTTAATTTTTGATATAATTCCTATGTTGCGGCTTATCATGTTTGAGACACTGCTGATATGGGATGCAAATTTCACATTTTCATCTACGTATACACCAAGGTATTTTACCGGATTCTGATGTACAATAGAAATTCCATTAAATCCGATCTGGATATCAATATCTGTTTTGTGATTGTTATATATCTCGTATACAGTTTTGGATTCATTTAACGACAAAATATTTGAATGTAGCCATTGCGAAATTTTTAGCAAGGAAGTTGCGATCTTGTGATGAAGCTCTGTACAGTCAGTGCTTTTGAAAAAATGGCTGTGTCATCAGCATATAGAAATGTCTCACATTCTTCATGTAAATTTACAGTATCATTTAAATATATTATAAATAGTAATGGGCATAATATTGAGCCTTGTGGCACACCCATTTCAATTTTTATGAAAGTAGAGGTACTGTTATTTATTGTAGTAGCTTGTGTTCTTCCCGATAAATATGACCGTATTATTTTGATTGCATTACCCTTTACACTATATTTTTCCATTTTTTGCACACAATATTTCTTTGTCAACGGTATCAAACGCCTTTCTCAAGTCAAGGTAAATTCCTACAACATATTCATTCTTTTCAAATCATTTAGTAATCAGGCTCTGTATTAAGAGTAGAGGCATGTATGTGGACCTCTCTTTTCTGAAACCAATTTGCTTGTCTGAAAGTAGGTTATGTAGGGTGAAATGTTCCAAGAGTTGGTTGTAGATTATCTTTTCTAATATTTTTGATATATTTGTGACTTGTCCAGCACCATGACACAGATGACTGCAAACCATGTGAAGTTTGTATTGCCAGTGAATACTATATTTTTATGTGATCCAGAACCAGAATGTATACCTAGGGTTTGTGGGATGAAATAACATTAATGTATACTCCTTGAATGGGAAAATACATCATATTCCTCATGTCCCAGTAATTTACATGCACTCCATGGCTTCCAGACATAATGCATTCCGTAGTTGCATGAACTCAAAGATTACTCCAAATCCAAGAAAGAGAAGTGAAAATATACCGTTGCCTGACAGGCTCTGCCCTGTCTTTGGAAAGGTTATCTACCCCTTCAAACCGTCAAGCGCAAATTGCAGATTTTAGATTTTGTGAAGAAGTCATATCGCCTTTACTTCAAAGTCAAACTAGGCGACCCAAACAAACCGTTCGCCTCTCATATATGTTGCAAAACATGTGTTCAAAACCTACGGGATTGGAGGAACAAAACGAAGAAGAGTTTGCCGTTCGATGTCCCAAGGATATGGATGGAAGATAAAGATCACACCACGGACTGGCATTTCTGCATGGCGAATTCACAGGGTATCAATCGCAAGAACAAGCACCATGTTCAATGTCCTGATGTTCCAGCAGCTGTAAAGCCAATCACCCAGGTGTTCCTGTTCCCGAATCCGACGTCAACAGAGCTCAGCGGCGGTCGTCCAACTCAGAGGCTGGAGATGCAACCGATCCGGGTGCGTCTGGTACATTCCGGTCAACAGAGGAAGACCGACCGGTGCTACTGAACCAAGCCGAGCTGAACGATCTGAGGCGGGATTTGAACCTGACCAAGGAGTTTGCTCAGCTGCCGAGTTCGCCCCTTCGTGAAGAAAAACGTCTGCTGATACCGGATACAACGACTTTTTGGTATCGAAGCTGCGATGAAGAGTTCCGGATATACATCTCGTTTGAAGGACATCTTCTCTGGTATACAACATCACTGAATTGACAGAAACCGTGTGTTTGAAGTATCATGCTATATAATGGAGACTTTTCATCGATTCGTTGAGTAGGAGTCCAAAGGCGGTTCTTCTGAGCCACGCCAACAAGTTCGGTTCGATCCTTGTCGCACGCTCGGCTGAAATCAGGGAACCCACAACAGCATGGATTGTCTGTTGTCCGCTCTCAACTACAAAGACCATGCTTGTTTGATCTGTGGAGACCTCAAGGTAATTGGTCTCGTTATAGGACTCCAAGGTAGGTACACGAAATACCCATGCTTCATGTTCCTGTGGGACAGCCGGACAGACGACCAGCATGATGTCCAACGAGAGTGGCAGTCTAGGCTGGGACTACACTCTGACTCGCACAATGCTCTGCTCCACCCTTTGATCGAACTGAACAATGTGGGCCGGGGATGGCCGAGTGGTTAAGGTGTTGAGCTCTGGGTACTAATAGTCCCAGGTTCAGCACTTATACTGCTCGGGACATTTCCCAATTCCGCGATCCATCGAAGAAGCAGTGCGGACAGCGCCATTAGCCGTGAATGTGCATAAAGTGCGTCGTGAACCACCTAATAAAAAACTGAATAATATTATACTCCCACCAATGCTCATCAAACTAGGTCTTGTGTTGGACTTCGTGAAGGCGCTTGGCAAAGAAGGTGGAGGATTTACTTCTTTGCGACATTTTGTGCATTGTTCATTGGGTGATTCACGCACGTTATGCACATTCACTTCCGATGGCGCCGACCACACTGTTTCGCCGGTGGGCCGCGGGATTAGGAAATGTACCGAGCGATGCGTGTGTGAGCCATGTATCTTTGGTACCAAGAACTCAACCCCTTAGCCACTCGGTCATCACCGCACTCTTTCTGCAGCAGAAGTTTCCACGCGTAAGCAGGGAGAAACTGAAGGCGGGGGTATTCGATGGTCCTCAGATAAGAGAGCTCATCAAGACACTCGCTTCAACGAATAATTGAATGTCTCTGAGCACTCTGCTTGGCTTGCTCTGAAGCCAATCATCACGACCTTCCTGGGCAACCAGCGGAGTCCATAGTACGAGAAGGCTGTCGATGAGCTGATGCAAAGTTTCTGTCGACAATGTGCGCGCATGTCGATGAAAATGCCTTCTTCAGAACTCATCTGAACTCTTTTCCGGAGAATTCTGGAGACTTCAGTGAAGAACAGAGGAGCGTTTTCACAAGGACATCCGGGTACTGGAGGAACGTTATCGAGCCCGATAAGACGTCAACTTCCTGGCCGATCACTATTGATGCCTAAAAGTGATGTGGCGTCTGCCCAGCACAACCCGAAGTCCCTGAGGAGACCATTCATCCCTGTTTAGCCTAGGCTATAGTGCTGTACCTCTCTTGCGATATACTAACCGCCTACAGATAACCACCCGTGGGCCGCCTGTAAACCGCCTGTAAACCGCCTGTAAACACCTGTAAACCGCCTGTAAACACCTGTAAACCGCCTGTAGACACCTGTAAACCGCCTGTAAACCGCCTGAAAACCGCCTGTAAACCGCGTGTAGCCGTCTGTAAACCGCCTGTAAACGACTGGTAAACCGCCTGTAAACGACTTGTAAACCGCCTGTAAACCGCCTGTAAACCGCCTGTAAACCGCCTGTAAACCGCCTGTAAACGACTTGTAAACCGCCTGTAAACCGCCTGTAAACGACCTGTAAGCCGCCTGTAAACCGCGTGTAGCCGTCTGTAAACCGCCTGTAAACCGTGTGTAAACACCTGTAAACCGCCTGTAAACGACTGGTAAACCGCCTGTAAACGACTTGTAAACCGCCTGTAAACGCCTGTAAACCGCGTGTAGCCGTCTGTATACTGTCTGTAAAGTCTGTAAGTAGATAGAGGTTGAGTTACGGTACTATAATAATTACTTGCATACCAATATAATTATAAGTGAGCATTTCTAGAAAGTTTTTCTCGAAAATTTGACTTAGTGGAGAACCTAATGAATTCGATTTTCCGGAATCCACGTGTGAAACTGGCCCAAGAACAACAAACATATGCTTGCAGTTTAAAATCACACAGGCCAGTGTTATCATTGTTGAGGCTGCACGTGCGGTCATAGCAAAGCTCATTCGCGCCTGTGGATACGCACCAAAATCGACTCTCACCGCAGCAACTCCATAGCCGGTTCCCAAAACGGCAGCTGGCGGCCACATCCGGAATTGATGTTCCGGAATCAATTGGACGCATTTGTCACTCTAAATTTACATTTTCTTCGACAGGATTAGCATCATTCCCTGAAGGTCAACTGCGATTATATTCTCACTCAGCCAGAGCTTCGTATCCTGCATTGCGTCGACTATTATCATTTCTGACTTGCTCAGTCAGCAAGCGTAAGTAGAGTGCGTCTCTATACAGGCCGAGCAAAACACTCACCCAGCACAACACCATCTGCATGGGGGTATCCAACAGCAAATAAGATGTCATCCGCAACAATGATCCCAATGTTCTGAAACAGCCCCCGCAATGGATATTAAATCAGGAATATTCAGTTACAAAGCTTACTTCATTAGGTCATTATCAAATGATTTGATGAAATAAGTGGAACGAATTAATTTTAGCGTTACGAATAGGATTCCTTCCATTGGACGAATCCGCAGAACCGAAGTCTGGGAGAGGTTGGTGGATAACTTGAGCATCTCTACTTCGGACGTCGTAGCTATGCTGATAAACATGTACGCTTATCATGGTATGTGTTATTTATTCCAGTCCCATGCTGGACTTCTGTCACTTAGACTGGAAGAATGGGTCGTGTATGGCGCAAAACCCCTGACTTAAAACCCACCGCGCCATTCTCCGAAGTACATCCTCCCAAGTGAGTGCACTCGCTTGCGGTTGTGACTAAGGTAGACCAAGTGACTGGATCTGCCTCCGCTCCTCGCTGATGGTCCCCATGGCCATGCGGACGTTGATCGCGTGCCGTAGACTCGGCGTCGAAGGCCTTCTCACATAGCTGTTGATCTGGAGAGTCGGCGGCCACAGTGTCACTCCTGCACAGTCCAGACACCAGCTCGTCAGCCACCTGGCGGCACAGATAGAAAGGTGAAGTTCGGCGTCACGCCGACCAAGCAGCCCGCGTGGAACGCACCAACCGCCAAGATACACAACATTAACCGTTAATACCGAGCAACATACCGGGTGTCTCGGGAACACCACACCCACCGATTTTGCAGAAAACATCGACCACCGAATACCATAGAGTCAGTCGATTAGATGGAACACAAGGCGACCGTGAGGAACACCACACCAACCAATTCCCGCGAAAAACCTCACCATCCAGCGGGAAACACAGCACCAGTTGATTATATGGAACACCGCCCATCCCCGAGGATAATTCTCCGTCAACTTTGAGAATCATCACATCATAAGAGCGCTGTCTGTAGTGGGCTAAGCTGTATAGCTGCAAAGTCGGCAGCATGACGCACAAGGTTCGAAAAGCAGCCATGCCCTTGAAGTCTGTCATTAAGAAGATCCTTCTATCTGGAGCATTGCTCTCTTCTTTTATCTTGCCGGAAGTCTGAAGCTATGCTACAGTTAAATGTTCGACGATGGAATATTACAAAATGACGGACCTTCGATTTAACAAACAAAAACTGCGAGGCTGCGGCTTTCCAAATCTGTGATCATCTCCCAGCAATAATGCATTGTATCCTTATTTAGCAGTCACAATCCCCGCCGATAGTTGGACATCGCGCTACGCTAGCAGCCACCAGCTCTGATCAGTGCGACACACCGCTGCATCTACGCAGTACTACTGCTGCATCTACGCAGTACTACTGCTCCATCTACGCAGTACTACTGGACGCCGGCAAGGTCGCCGGCAGCATGGGACCTGTTCAACGCGAAGCGCAATTACGATTAGTGCAAATGGAACTTCTCCCAACTGGCGTGCCACGGCGCCATATGTCCTCAACATTTGCGAAACTACGGTTGGAACAAACCAGCCGGGCGACCCCGCACCTACGCACGGGGTGAGGTGAGCCCATTCCGTCAGCGGAAATCCGTCCCGAATAATTCACGGCGCCGCGGACGATCTGGGGACATTTCGGGCCCGGTGCCGGTCAGACGTGGCATCTGCGCTCTGGGAGTGCCGCTCTGGGAGTGCCGCTCTGGGAGTGGCTCTCTGGGAGTGCCACTCTGGGAGTGCCGCTCTGGGAGTGCCACTCTGTGAGTGCCGCTCTGGGAGTGTCGCTCTGGGAGTGGCCACTCTGGAAGTGCCGCTCTGGGAGTGCCACTCTGGGAGTGTCGCTCTGGGAGTGCCGCTCTGGGAGTGCCGCTCTGGGAGTGCCGCTCTGGGAGTGCCGCTCTGGGAGTGCCGCTCTGGGAGTGGCTCTCTGGGAGTGGCGCTCTGGGAGTGCCGCTCTGGGAGTGCCGCTCTGGGAGTGCCGCTCTGGGAGTGGCGGGAGTGTCCAGGCCCGGCTCACCAGTCCCCGGAGCGCCACAGAACACTTCTGGCCGGATATCCGACCCCCATTGCAGGCCGTCAGCGGTGGTGGAGCCCCGCAACCCGCCGCTGGGGAGTGTCGCGCCGAGAAGTCGAGCCGCGCTCTACGTGTGTCGTGCAGCCGGCGCACTGCTTTAGTGCAGAACACCGGCATCGCAGCATAAACTTACGAGGCGCATAGCTACCCACCTCGACTGTGTATAGTTGTCCAACTCGATAGTGCATAGTTACTCACCTCGATAGTGCATAGCTACCCACCTCGACAGTGCATAGTTACCCACCACGACAGTGCATAGTTACCCACCTCGACAGTGCATAGTTACCACCTCGACAGTGCATAGTTACTCACCTCGACAGTGCATAGTTACTCACCTCGATAGTGCATAGCTACCCACCACGACAGTGCATAGTTACTCACCTCGATAGTGCATAGCTACCCACCTCGACAGTGCATAGTTACTCACCTCGATAGTGCATAGCTACCCACCACGACAGTGCATAGTTACTCACCTCGATAGTGCATAGCTACCCACCTCGACAGTGCATAGCTACCCACCTCGACAGTGCATAGTACCACCTCGACAGTGCATAGTTACTCACCACGTGATCCTAGTGCATAGCTACCCACCTCGACAGTGCATAGTTACCCACCTCGACAGTGCATAGTTACTCACCTCGATAGTGCATAGCTGCCCACCACGACAGTGCATAGTTACTCACCTCGATAGTGCATAGCTACCCACCTGGACAGTACATAGTTACTCACCTCGATGGTACATAGCTACCCATCTGGACAGTACATAGTTGCCCACTACGCCAGCACATAATTACTCACCTCAACAGTGCATAGTTACCCATATCGATAGTGCACAGTTATTCACCTCAGCATAAGCTACTTTGGTATGTTTTATGCAAAGTGTATATTGTTCATGATAGTGGCACTCAATTGCATACGAACGCGGTGCTTATTTTTATATTTAAATTTGGAGCGTATGCAACATTTATGTGTCTTATTTGATTCCTTGGTGATTGCTCTCTTTCTTGTATGATTTGCTTATGCTCGTACACTATATTCTAGTATAGGTTGAAGACTGCAGTGTTCACATTTGATCTGAAGTGAAATTGTTTTGCTTTGGTAGAATCTGGTGCTTCTAATGATAATTGTAATCCACATTTCGCCCCCAATGTGTAATTAAACTTGTATTTGGCTTGAAATAGTGCATAACGTTGATGGTCTACATGCTATTTGTTATTGCATCCGATCAGGCTTGAACTATTTTACATTTTTGAACGCGAATTGGACAGCGGGTGGACATCTCCATCCTGTGCGCATAGAGATACGGATGGAATTGGTTCATACGAATACGGATTGGACCGAATTTGAACATGTCAATCTATGTCAATCCCCTACAAGTGTTTGACCAGACGGAACTGTTGCGGCAGAGGCTTTACCAACGCTTTGGCGAACATTGTGGCTAGGACAGTAAGGACCGCCTCCAGCATCAGGCCATCGCGCATGGCAACCCACGTGTCAGCATCGACCAAGTAGACGGTTCGTTCGCTCCACGCGGACGAGCGAGCTCTGGTGCGTACCGCCGGCGTGTTGTGCGTCACGGTCGTGTCGGGGTCACCACGTGTAGGCACGACACTACACAGCCGGACACGGCAGACGAGCTCTGGTGCGTAACGTCGGCGTGTTGTGCGTCACGTTCGTGTCGGGGTCACCACGTGTAGGCACGACACTACACAGCCGGACACGGCAGACGAGCTCTGGTGCGTAACGCCGGCGTGTTGTGCCTGACGTTCGTGTCGGGGTCACCACGTGTAGGCACGACACTACACAGCCGGACACGGCAGACGAGCTCTGGTGCGTAACGCCGGCGTGTTGTGCGTACCGTTCGTGTCGGGGTCACCACGTGTAGGAACGACACTACACAGCCGGACACGGCAGACGAGCTCTGGTGCGTAACGCCGGCGTGTTGTGCCTGACGTTCGTGTCGGGGTCACCACATGTAGGCACGACACTACACAGCCTGACACGGCAGACGAGCTCTGGTGCGTAACGTCGGCGTGTCGTGCGTCACGTTCGTGTCGGGGTCACCACGTGTAGGCACGACACTACACAGCCGGACACGGCAGACGAGCTCTGGTGCGTAACGTCGGCGTGTTGTGCCTGACGTTCGTGTCGGGGTCACCACGTGTAGGCACGACACTACACAGCCGGACACGGCAGACGAGCTCTGGTGCGTAACGTCGGCGTGTTGTGCCTGACGTTCGTGTCGGGGTCACCACGTGTAGGCACGACACTACACAGCCGGACACGGCAGACGAGCTCTGGTGCGTAACGTCGGCGTGTTGTGCCTGACGTTCGTGTCGGGGTCACCACGTGTAGGCACGACATTACACAGCCGGACACGGCAGACGAGCTTGTCCAGACACGAGCACACAGGGCCACATTTCTGATTTCAGTCGTCGGTAGCGACTGTTTCAACCGTGGCAACACTGCCCACAGCAACCACCTGTCAGGGTTATTGTAGGGGGCGCTAGCACATGTCGCTTTGTTATTCGTATCACATATTCATTCACTGTAAATTCATGTGCATTGAACGTATATATTAGAATGTCATTGCATAATATTTGTGTTATTAGTCTACAATATATTCAGAATCATTATTTGTGTCATTTACTAATCCGCATGCACATGTATTTGTTCATATGCTACGCAACATAAATTTCGTGGCGTCATCCCATGATGAGCATAGAAGACCCGTAGGACGGTTACCCTGGATGTCAACTGACACAGCTTCGCCAGACAGGACTTCATTTACGGACTATCTTTTAACGCCGCCGCCGTACCGATAGTAAAGGTGTCGACTTTTGTGAGCCGCCCTGAATAAACAACATACGTTTCCAAATGTTATCACACAGACGGACAAATAGATTAAACGCACACTTGTACAAACCGATTTATTAAAATTAGCTAATGCGAACACCCACGTTTGCTAAATCCATCCTTATATATTGCTATTCATTTGCTAAACAAGCAAAACAGCCAATCAGTAACAAGATGGAAAGACTAACCATGAATTGCCCCTGTCGAAAAAGCATGCGTTCACAGCTATGCTGGTAAGAACGTTCCAGGCTTGTCATGTTATTTGATAGGTATCAATTCAGATGTTTTCCACTCGAGACTCATATAGTTTTGTTTGTTTAACAAGGAGCTTAGAGCTGGCGTGTATTCGCAGCATAACGATATGCATGACCGAGCTTGCCCGAGTGTACCATGAAATTTAATTGGTGATCTGCGTCAGGCGACCTACAAACTTGCGTTGCATGTAGTTCGAAAACTACCTGTGCTCGAAGTAGTGCTAAAATATATCTCAGAATAGTCTTCGCGCTTATTCCCAATGATAACATAAGTGGATTCATTTTATAGCGTATTTTCGCCATGCTCCTCGTCGGATCGCTGAAAATTGGTGCAAATCGGCGAACACGGCATTCAGAAGACACAGCTTCATAAGGTTTTACGTCCCAGCTCTAGAAGGCTTTCTGTTATTTCCGGAAAATGTTCATCGGCAATCAGAGGGTTCGCTCTCATCTCGGCGACAACCAAAGATAGAAGCATGGAGTCGTGCGAGGTCAAGCGTTGCATGAAGCCGCCGCTTCCTATAAGGCTTGACAGTCCGCCAATAGTCAGTCTCCTCCACGTTGTGCAGCTTACCTTACCCTTAACCCAAACTACCACGCCCGGGTACTTTCCACGATTATCTCACACGTGCATTCATGGCCGTATTATGTGCGCCTCGAACACCCTGGAGCGAATTTCATCAGCTCAAGCACTACGCATCTTCTGGCCCGCATCTCATGCGCCAACGGCGGGTAGTCAAGGTCAGAGCAGCCTAGGCTTATCCCAGCTCACTTAGTTTCATCAGCTTAATTGGGCATAGGCCGGCAGACATTCCTTGCGAGTGGCTTGCCACATACTTCCATTCCCGAAACCTTTTCAAACATCAGCTAAGTGATAGTCCAAAATCACGCAGCGTACATACATCTTAGTCCATGGGCACGGAGGAGAGTGGACGAGGATTTGGGAGCATATCAAACGCAATCGCTAAACACCACTGGAAGTGAACAAGCAAGGGCAATGCATACGGTTGTTGCCTTTAGTGCCACATCTGATACGAATTATTACACTTTTGTGTTGTACTTCGATAACGATATCATTGGCAGTTTCAACACTCCATACGAACTCCCTGTCGAGAGCATAGCATAATGCAAAGCAAGCGATAATCCGCAACGAAGAACCTCTGCAGGTCATACGCTCTGCTGTTGTGCACGGTACTGCGAAGCGTCGAGCGATAACTTCGTCTACTTATCATTGACACTGACAAGAAGTAGTTGCATTGAAGCATTTGTGCACCGTCTGCGGGAGACATGACCCAGCAACATTTTGAAAACAAATCCACCCCCATGAGATTGTGTGACGACAGGCTGCCTGTGAAGCCCGTTCATTGGCCATATTGGCTTCTGGTATTTTTGGTGATTCTCTGCCTCGTCATTGTTATTGATCACTCATTGTATTTACATGCTCCAAAATGCCGCGTCAGTGATGCTTTAGACATTACTAATGATGTAATACAGATGCTAGACCCGGTATTTGACCACAGGTCACCTAAATAACAGCACTTTATCCGGTCATTACCTGCTCAGGTTTCCGGAACCGGGCCACCCGGTCGACTGCTCCGTTGGGCGGCTCGGCGCAATTGTACATGAATAAAGTATGGAAACACTCAGGTGCACAATGACAAACAGTAGGTTTCAGGATGTGTAGGCACTAACATGCAAAGTAACATCAATCTCATGACAGTCATTTGTATTTATGACAACATTCCAGTTGATCAAGTTTGGTTCCATTAACCCGCGCCGTCTTTCCGGTCAAATCCTCCCACCCCGTCCCGGGAGGGGGAGGGGGCGGTTGAAGACCCCCATCTAAAATCCAAACTAAGCATCGCACGAAAACGGAAGTGGTGTCATCGAAAAGCGCTCGATGAGTATGGCTCGGATCCACCCTCTAAAACAATTTTTCCCCAAAAGTGACGTCACCAGGTGGGCTAGATTTTCACGACTTTTCACGACTTACATTATGTTTTTGACTCTGGGGAGTTCATTTTGGGGGATATATGAAAACACAAAACTTATTTGGAATGAGAAAAGAACAGCGAAATCGACCAGGTCTATAATTATTTTTTGCCCCCAAAAATGAAAAATTAGTATTTTTGGGAAATTTCAATAATTTTCACGTTTTCTTACATTTTCGTTTTCAAATAGGTTCAGCAGACCGAGAAACGTTGTTGGAAGTCAACTTGCCCTAATAAAAAATGCTTACTTTAGCCAGAATCCTGTATTTTAACTACAAATTGGCAAATACGCAAAAGTTATAAGTGTCAAAAACGAAAAAAAATTACAAATTCAACTCGTACGTTTTATTGCATCCGTAAAGATAACCAAACGCTGAAAGTTTTATCAACATATATGTGTCCGTTAAAGCGCGACGGCTGGTTTAACTATTTTGGAGGTGACCTCACTTGACCTTGACTAACTCGTTGATTTTGAGAGAGCATGTCAAATTGATGTGGGAAAAGGTATCCCAAATTTGGGCGCGCTGCCGCGCGCCGTTCGTCCGCTATCCGCGAAAAACCCGAGGGGGGCGGTTGAAGACCCCCGATACGGGACGGGTTAAACTGTCATGAACTTGACCTGACTTGACCTCGGTGACCAAACACTACTTTGAAACAATGCAGCATACAAATGTACATAAGCAAGTCGCTAGTGTTGCCAAGAACACTTCCCTTTTGTCAATATACGGAAAGCGCATCAGCGCCTATTTTTGTGGTCTGGCGCTGATAAATGTTTTTTGCTTTAACTACCCCTAACTCAAAAAATTATCGGCCAATTTGCATTGATTTTACTTTAAACAACGCGCCGTTCATTTCTTAGCAGGTACATAAACCATTGCGTATTTTGACCGGTAAAATCTGGCGTTATGTACGAAAAACCGGAGGGGTGGGCGGATTTGTCCCCCCCCCTACAGGGCGCGTGTTAAGATGCTACCTGCAATACCTCAATAATGCTGGAAAGCTTCATGTTAAAATGTGAAAAATGACAGGGTTAGATATCTACAAAAGTAATCGAGTATGGCATCAGGAGGCAGGTGATTTCATGCCGGTATATTTGATACCATTGGAAATTAATTCGCTAATGTAGAACATCTGATATACAGATAAAGGGAGTACAATGTGATAATTGCAGACAGAAATCCTAGAATTGAGTGCAAAAATGAGTAGGGTTAGATATATATAAAAGTAGTCGAGTATGGAAACATAAGGCAGCTGGTTTTATGTCGGTTTAATGGAGACCATTTGAAGTTAATTCGCTGATGTAGAACATCTGATAAGCAACCTAAAGGAATACAATGTAATATTTATAGACACAAATCCTGGAATTGAGCGCAAAAATGACAGGACACAAAAAAATTAGATATTTGTAAATGTAGTCGGATATGGCATCAGAAGGCAGTTCATTCTATGCCGGTTTATTGTAGACCACTGACAATTAATTCCGTAATGTAGAACACGTGATACAGAACTTAAAGGAACACAACGTGATAATTTGGGCCATAAATTCTGGAAGTAAGTGCGAAAGTGACAGGTAAACTTCAATAACGTTAATGGAAGTCATTGAAGATGAGATAAAAATGTAGCACGTTCGAGTTCCGTTTCGTTAAGAACATTGGAAATTGTCGCCAAATCACACAAAATTTGCATGACGCGTTTTTATCACAAGACATCGAGTGACCAATTGCTCCCATTTCACTTTAAGGGCAAAGTGACAGGGTAAAATTGGGGCGGGGATGGCCGAGTGATTAAGGTGTCGGGCTATGGGTACCAAAGGTCCCGGGTTCGACTCTAGCGCCACTAAGGACATTTCCCAATCCCGCGGCCCACCGGCGAAACAGTGTGGGCGGCGCCATTAGCCGTGAATGTGCCGTGTGTGTCGTGTGTCAACCAATAAACAAACAGGGTAAAATTATTTGATAATAAAACGTCCTGTGAATTATAAGAGAGCGTGTTTCAATGCTTCTTTCAATTTGACCAATGGAAATCACTTGCACCTTCCGTTAACACGCGCCCTGGAGGGCCTCTGAAAATAGCGTGCACTGGAGGGGGGCGGATTCCCCCATAAGATCTCAGCTCCTATGGAGGCTAGAGCAACGAAATTCGCAGGGTGCATGGACACGATAATGAACTCTATTGTGTGCAAAGTTCATGACATTAGGTCAATATCCTCGAGGTCAAATGAGGTCAAAATAACACATTTTCTAGTTTTGCGTGGCTTGGCTTGTCATTGTTATAGATCGCTGTGATTGTGTTTAAATGCTCCAAAATTGGGTGATGTTTTGGACATTACTAATGATGCAATACAGATTTCAGATCCGCCATTTGACCTCAGGTCACCTATATAGGAGCACTTTATTAGGTCATTACCTGCTCCAGTTACCGGAACCGAGCTCCCAACCCTACTGCTCCTTTGGGCGTCTCGGCACAATCGGCCTCGCAAAGAAAGGAGTGAAACACATGAATAGAGCATGGAAACGCTTAGGCACACAATGACAAACAGTATGTATTTTTGGATGTGTAGGGATTAACATGTAAAGTGATATCAATCGCATGACAGCCTTTTGCATTTATGACACATTCAAGTTGACCAAGTTTGGTTCCAATAGCCTGTCATGAACTTGACCTGACATGACCTCGGCGATCTAACATGACTTTTAAATTATATAGCATAACAATATGCATAAAACAAGTCGCTAGTGTTGTCAAGAACACTTCCCTTTTGCCAATAGACGGGTAGCGCATCAGCGCCGATTTTTGTGGTCTGGCGCCGCGAATTGTTTTTACTTTAACGGCCCCTAACTTGAAAATGTTTCGGCCGATGTTCATTTTTCTTACTTTAAGCAATGCGCCGGTCATTTCTAAGCATGTACGCAAGAACTTGGCTTATATCGGCCGATACAATATGGAGTTATGTACGAAAAATCGGAGGGTTTGGCGGATTTCGGCATCCCCACTCCAGGGCGTGTGTTAACCTGTCATGAACTTGACCTGACTTGACCTCGGTGACTTGACGTGATTTTGAAACAATGTAGCATGACAATGTACATCAAACAATTCGCTAGTTTTGCCAAGAACACTTCCTTTTTGCCAATATACGGGAAGCGCACCAGCGTCGATATTTGTGGTCTCGCGCTGATAATTTTTTTTGTATTTAGCGACCCCTAACTCGAAAAACTTTCGGTCGATTTTCATTTTTCTTCCTTTAAACAACGCGCCGGCCATTTATTAGCAGGTACACAAACAATTGCGTATATCGGCCGGTCACATCTGGAGTTATCTACGAAAAACCGGAGGGGTGGGCGGATTTCATCCCCCTCCCCCCTCCTCCAGGGCGCGTTTTAAAAACCAGAACATGGCATTCATCAGAGCAAGCCCACTCTGGTGGTGTTCCGCCACAAATCCACCACCAGATCGGCGCCACCCGTATTATGTCCGCTCATGACACCTAACGTGATTTTGGTGCCGGTTTTAGTATTCTATTATCGAAGAGCACCGAGGGGCCTTTACCGTGCGAACAAGGGGGTAATTGTCCACACCGTCTATCACATCGGCCGCCGCGTTTTGCTGATATTAACGTGTTAGTCTAAGGATGCCATGAAGGGTGGTAATTTTGGTTAGTACGGTGTTTTGCAATTCGGCTCTTCTACGTTCGCTATACCTTTGGGTAATCGCCTGCATTATGAGTTGTAAGGCAAATCGGCTCATCTACGTCCGATGGCTCTTCTGGGTAGTCGTTTTATGTTACACTAAATTATATTTTTAGTTTTAAAAAAAGAGCATTTTCCCAAGGCAAGTGGGCTCGATTTATTTCCGACGGCACCGCTAGGTAGTCATTTATTTCTAATTTGGAAGCCAATCGGCTCATGTAAGTCCGATGCCATGCGGGGATGGCTATATACGTGATTCCCATGAGTATTTCTCGGTCATGCATTGGTCATGCTCTGACTTTCTGTAATGGTGGCAAAAATGATGCCGTTGTATTCTATGATGGGTCGTGTGATTGATGCGTAGAGTCGCAGTAGTGTTCTCATGTCTCCGCTCCAGTCTGTACCTGCAAGTGCACAGAGTATGTTGACGCACATCGCGCATCGCTTCGAGATGGAGGTGGTGTGGGTGTTGAAGCTGAGTATCTCGTCTAAATGCACTCCTAAGAACTTAAAGCTTTTGACCTGTTCGATGGCTTTGCCGTCGATTTTGCATAGCTTTTGTTGTGGGGCAGGGACGACTGTATTCTTACAACTTTTGATTGTATTTTGACGATTGTATTTTGTGTAGCTTTTGCTATGACGACGGTGGCGTATTTTTGCGGACAGGGTGAAGCCCCAAGTCTGGCACCACTTTGCAATGTGGTCTAGTCCAGCTTGGATAGTTTGTTTGCAGCTTTAAGGAAGCATTGGAATGTTGTCAAAATGGCTATGTCGCCGGCAAAAAGTGAGTGTTGAAATGAAGTGTCCGTGTTGTCAACAAGTATGTCGTTGATCATGATGATGAAGAGGCTCGGTGAGGGCACGCTCTCCTGCGCCAGGCCCTCTCCCTTGTTATGATGCTTTTTGTGACACCCTTTTACCCCCCCTTTAAAGGGTCTTTTCTGAGGAAGAAAAAAAAAAAGAGTGTCGGTGAGGGATAATTTTAGGCACGCTATCCTGCGCCAGGCCCTGCTCCTGAGTATATTTTGATGCTTGACTAATATAAAAAGATTGTCTGTAAGTTATTTTTTACGAAAAAAAAATGCTAATCGTGTTGACCATGCGCTCGACAAACTTCCTAGCGCAGCTTGTAAAGGAGATGGGTCTATAACCTTTTGGGGTGGAGTGACCTTTTGGCGGCTTTGACGAAGGAATGACTACGCTCGCCCGCCAGGAGGCGGGAGGGGCGTCGTTTTGGAACAGTTTATTTATGGCCGCTAGCATGTCGTTATGGAATTTTTCTGAGACATTTAAAATAACTGGTAATTGATGTCGTCCAGGCCCAATTGACGTGTTTCAACACTTGCTGGGGGCAAGGCGTAATTCGTGCATAGTAAACGACTGATTGAAGATTTCTATATTACCAGAGCTAAAAGTTGTCTTAGAGGAGAGAGCGTCTAGGCGCTTACTATGGCGGTGTCGTAGTTTTTGTTGCCAGATACGCTGGTGTAGTGTAGTTTTAAGTGGTGTACGACTTCCTGTGGGTCAGTGATATGCTGTACTTTCACAGTCAGCTTGAGGAAGCGGGAAGGGGACTGTCCTCGGTAGGGTGGACGTGGGAAGCCGAGCTCGCGGTGGAAAGGATGTGGGAGGAGGCCGGGTCGAGGGTGAAGGGGATGTTGATGAAGTGGAGTGGAGTGGATGTGGGAGGCCAGGTCCGGGGCGGGGTGGGATGGTGTGATAAGGAGTGGAGACTGGTGGGGTAGGGGGGCGGTGGGCCGGGGAAGCCGGGGATCGGTGGGGCGGTTAAAGCGGTTAAGGCGGTTAAGAGGGTCGGCGGAGAGTTGAGGAGGGAGGGAGGTGTGCCGGGCTCCGGGAGCCAGCGGCTCGTGAGATGGTAGGGCGGGTGGGATCTGGTGTTGGAGGGTGTGTGTGTTTAGGTGTGGATAGCGTCGCTGCGTGGTAGGTGCTTCGCCTCGCCCAGTGTTAGGTGCTCTGTGGGGAGGTGCAGTTCTGACTGTCTGAGTGTCAGTGGTTGTGCGGCGTAGGTGCTGCAGTGCTGTTGCACGTGGCACCCGGTGAGTTGTCGCATACCGGCACACCTCGCTCTCGTACGCCCACTTCGGACAATCGGGGTCGGAGACGGAGTGCGGACCGCCACAGCTTGCACACCTCCTTTCGGAGGCGCTGCAGTCGGATGCTGTGTGGTGACCGGCGCACTAACTGCATCTTGGAGTGGCGACGAGCATGCGCGTTCGCCATGTCCATAACGCGAACGGAACCGGCACTGTAGCGGCAAAGGCACATAGGAGTATCTCGTAGGCCTTGTGTATGTGAACGTGTTGTGAGTCGAAAGTCAGTGTTAGAAGTTTGTGAGCCGAACGTGCCTCCTGTCTAATCTGGCTGATTGTGACTGTATCATCCAGGAGGGCTGAGGCGCCGAACAGTGCGGCGATGCTGTCAAGTAGTAAGCTATCCAGCTCTGGGGCGCAAATGTAGCCCCGGCTGGTGTTCAGAGTGCGGCGTAAAGTGAAGGAACAGTTCTGGTTGCTAAAGGTGGTTGTGTTTGGTAGTGTGTCCGCGCTGCTCTGTATTTGGACGATGATGTGTGTGGTGTGAATGTGAGCCTTGAAATGTGTTGAATTAAGAATGTGTCGGGAGTGTCCTCTCGAGAGCGAAAGGTGACTCCTGTGTGATGCTGTGCCCTGTCTCTGTGTACGCACCCATTAAGTAGGGGGCCATGTGTGGTGCTGGTGGTGAGTGCCATGGCAAGTGTCGGCCCCAGCCCCCGTCCCCGCAAGTGTCCCTCCTGACTGAAGAACTACCCGGATTCGTTACACCCGAGCTTTCGCTCTCTGGTTCCCTGCCCAGGCCGCAATGGCCCAAGACAGCGGGCTCGACACCGGTAGGTATCCTCCGGGAGTAAAGGCTAGTTGGGAGACATACAGAAGTTGGGGATTTGGTGTGGGACGTTTTCCTTCTAGAGTCGCAGGAGTGCTTCTCTCGGGTCCCTAGAGTTCTTCGTCTCTTCACTTCTTCTGACAGGAAGAGAAGAGACTTGGGTCTCGTGCGTACCGGAGGATCTCTTCGGTGCAGGTCTGACGACCCGTCGGCAAGTTTGGTGAAACTTCGAAGTCTGTATGGAAAACACACACAACGGGAAAACATTGACGCTTTCAGCGAGATATTTTGCTCCTTACAGACGTCCTCTGCAGGTTCACAGAAATAGATGTATGAGATGCATGGTGATAAAATGCAGTCTGCGCGCGTTGGTCTTAATCAACTACCTGAGTCAGGTATCCGTAGTAATGTTGGACAGGACACACACCGGAACCAAATGTTAGTTGTTAGGGCTTTAGGGCGCATCAACTATCTTGGTCAGGTAGCCACTAGAACCGAAGAAAAACGGAAGTATCTATGAATGCTATATGAAATGTATTCACGTAATCTACGCAAAAATGATTGGCAACCGCCGGGTGCGCATATCTGACGCCCTGCCGATTAGTCCCCGCATCGCCCGCCAATCCCACACCACACAGTGTCACACAGTCGTGTGGAGCCGCACCACACCGCACCACACCGCGTCACACAGTCGTATGGAGCCGCACCACACCGCACCACACAGTCGTGTGGAGCCGCACCATACCGCGTCACACAGTCGTGTTGAGCCGCACCATACCGCACCACACAGTCGTGTGGAGCCGCACCACACCGCACCACACCGCGTCACAGTCGTGTGGAGCCGCACCACACCGCGTCACACAGTCGTATGGAGCCGCACCACGCCGCACCACACCGCACCACACCGCACCACACCGCGTCACACAGTCGTGTGGAGCCGCACCACACCACGCCGCACAGTCGTGTGGAGCCGCACCACACCGCACCACACCGTGTCACATAGTCGTGTGGAGCCGCACCACACCACGTCACACAGTCGTGTGGAGCCGCACCACACCGCACCACACCACGCCACACAGTCGTGTGGAGCCGCACCACACCACGTCACACAGTCGTGTGGAGCCGCACCACACCGCACCACACCGCGTCACACAGTCGTGTGGAGCCGCACCACACCACGCCACACCGCGTCACAGTCGTGTGGAGCCGCACCACACCACCCCACACAGTCGTGTGGAGCCGTACCACACCGCACCACACCGCGTCACACAGTCGTGTGGAGCCGCACCACACCACGCCACACAGTCGTGTGGAGCCGCACCACACCGCACCACACAGTCGTGTGGAGCCGCACCACACCACGCCACACAGTCGTGTGGAGCCGCACCACACCACGCCACACAGTCGTGTGGAGCCGCACCACACCACGCCACACAGTCGTGTGGAGCCGCACCACACCGCACCACACCGCGTCACACAGTCGTATGGAGCCGCACCACACCGCACCACACCACCGTGTGGAGCCGCACCATACCGCGTCACACAGCCGTGTGGAGCCGCATAATACCGCGTCACACAGCCGTGTGGAGCCGCACCATACCGCACCACACCGCGTCACACAGTCGTGTGGAGTCGCACCATACCGCGTCACACAGCCGTGTGGAGCCGCACCATACCGCGTCACACAGTCGTGTGGAGCCGCACCATACCGCACCACACCGCGTCACACAGTCGTGTGGAGTCGCACCATACCGCGTCACACAGCCGTGTGAAGCCGGTGTTTGCGGAAGAACTGCGGAGCCGCTTGCACCAGCCAGTCGGGGTCCACCACGCACACGCCACGCAGGTACTTCTTGGTGGTCTGCACCAACTCGGTGAAGATGACACACGCCGGCTTGGACATGAACAGCACCGACGACGGGTGGATGTGCACCTTCTGCATGGTGCCCACCTGGCCACGAGCAGAGCAGGCGAGTCACTAGCTGGTTGGTTATTGGGG
The DNA here is from genome assembly GCA_034440575.1 of Imbricaverruca yamaguchii. Classification (NCBI taxonomy): domain Eukaryota; kingdom Metazoa; phylum Arthropoda; class Thecostraca; family Neoverrucidae; genus Imbricaverruca; species Imbricaverruca yamaguchii. The sequence continues at coordinate 1,728,278 of JAOTOL010001579.1, forward strand.
CTTAAGGGCGCGTCGACTGCAGAGGTCATGCAGCGTCCACAGGCGAGTCACTACACGTGCAAGACGTTATACGACAACATGATTACCCAGATGGTGGCAACAAACACCGGCAAACGGCGCGTACGCTTTGTCAATGCCCTTCAGATATAAAACTCGGCAATTTGCCATGGTGTTGGCCGATGCACGGAGGTGGGCTTCGCCACACCGACGCCGACCAATGGTACGGTGGGCTGACGCATAGCTACCAGATGATCCCAATCCCCAACCAATACCAGGATCCCATTAGGCTTGGCAAGCACTGGCATTTGGTGATGTGGTTGCACATTTTAGCTATACCGAACATATCTATTATTGCATGATGTCAAATGCCCGTTATCGCACGTTTCTGTCATCAGCTTGTCGGTTTTGCGTGCACAAGGTAGCATTGTCTAAGCATAATCACGGATCAGATATCAACCTATCACGACGTCACGTCCCGATCCTTAGTTACCCACCGCGGGACGTGATCTATACTTTCGTGACGTCATCTGCACCCTCATTGTGACGTCACCGATACCACACCACGACATGACATGGTCTCCATGATATGACCTGCACTCTCATCATGACATGGCACGGCATTATGACATAACCCGCAGCCTAACCGTAACATAGCCTGTTCTCTCGCCACGGCGTGACCTGTATCTCACACCACGACCGTGACATCCCCACACCACCACCGTGACACGACCTGGACCTCCACCGTGACATGGTCTGGACCCCCTCCGTGACATGACATGGAATCACACTGTGACGTGACCTGGACCCCACCGTGACACGACCTGGACCCTCACCGTGACGTGACCTGGACCCCCACCGTGACATGACCTGGACCCTCACCGTGACACGACCTGGACCCTCACCGTGACGTGACCTGGACCCCCACCGTGACATGACCTGGACCCTCACCGTGACACGACCTGGACGGACCCTCACCGTGACACGACCTGGACCCTCACCGTGACACGACCTGGACCCTCACTGTGACGTGACATCCCCACATCACCACCTTGACACTACCTGGACCCTCACCGTGACACGACCTGGACCCTCACCGTGGCACGACCTGGACCTCACCGTGACGTGACCTGGACCCTCACCATGACACGACCTGGACCCTCACCGTGACACGAGCTGGACCCCCACCGTGACGTGACCTTTTTTGTGGTATTTTGGAGATAACTTGCAGGGAGAGATCCAGGGATACAATATGTTGTCATGCAATAGGGGTACAGCAGTGAAAGGGGGTGGTGTAATGCTCTATGTGAATAGCCTATTCAGTTCTCAAAAGGTAGCAGGTGGGAATAAAAATGTGTCTATTGAGTCCATTTGGCTTGATGTCGCTGTGGGAGAAGGCAACAGCAATACACTGAGGATAGGAGCTTTCTACCGACCAGGAACCCTGCCACATTCTCAGCAACTGGAGCTTGATAAGGTGATTTGTGAGGAAAGCAGTAGAAACTTTCGGAGGAAGTGCCTTATTATTGGTGACTTTAATCTAAAAGGATATGAAAATGTTGGTGTTGGCTCCCCATCATGCAAATTTTTTTAGGAAATGCCTTGAAGAGGACCTGTTCTTACACCAATTTGGAACGGAACCTACCAGGCACGGTTCATTCTTGGACCTTGTATTCTCGGATTTAAGTGACTTGGTTCAAGATTTGACTGTAGGAGAAACTCTGGGAAGAAGTGACCATAACATAGTTAGATTAAAGGCACATGCAGTGTAAATTATTAAGGATAATTTGGTAAAGGTCCCAAATTTCAACAGAGCAGACTTTGACTGCACGAGAGCGGCTTTAAGTGCTATAAGATGGGAAGAAAAATTATCCAATTTAAATGCCTGTGAAATGTGGGAAAAGTTCAAATCTTACTTCAAGGAAATTCAGATAAGACATGTCCTCCAAAAGCAAAGATGCAAAAGAAGGATAGGAAAGCCAGCATGTTCATACCAGACTTGATAAAAGCAATTAAGGCTAAGAAATCTGCATTTAGAGTGCTTAAGGAAGCTTCAAATATCGTAAATCTAAAGGCGTATCGAAAGGCTAGGGACACTGTGAAGCAAAAAACCAGAGCAGCAAACCGAGCAAAAGAACTGGATTTAGCTAGGAACTGTAATGGGGACAGCAAAAAGTTTTTTAGTTTCTACAAGCTGAGTAAAGTTTCTAGCACAATTGGTCCACTGGAAGTAAATGGGACTATATTGGGTGAGGATATTGAGATGGTTGAGGAGCTGAGCAAGCAGTTTAAATCAGTGTTTACATTGGAAGATAAGACCAATCTGCCGACCTGATGAAATATATGCTAGGGTATTGCGGGAAGCTGAAAAGGAACTGGCATTACCACTTAGTGTAATATTTTGTAGATCTGTTTCACAAAATGAAATTCCAACAGATTGGAAAAGGGCAAATGTAGTTCTTATTTTCAAGAAAGGAGAAAGAGGGAAATTTGAAAAATATAGGCCAGTAAGTCTCGCATCCCTAGTCTGCAAGGTACTCGAATCAATTATCAAGGATATAATAGTTAGCTATCTGGAAGGAAACAGACTGATTCAAGATACTCAACATGGATTTAGGAAAGGGCGAGCATTCCTCACAAACCTCTTGGACTTTTTGAACTTAGCCACAGAACAAGTTGATCAGGGAAATCAGGTTGATGTAGCATATCTTGACTTTAGTAAGGTCTTTGACAAGGTACCCCATACACGGTTAATGATACAGCTTCAGGCCCATAGTATTGCGGGTAGCATCTTAAAATGGATGGAGTTGTGGCTTTCAGATAGACAACAAAGAGTGATGCTAAATGGCGCAGTCATCACGGCAAAATGTTCTTAGTGGAGTCCCCCAGGGGTCAGTACTGGGGCCACTACTGTTCATTATATTTGTAAATAGCTTTGAAAGTGGCCTAAGCAGTAATGTTTTGAAATTTGGGGATGATTTAAAAGTATTTAGGGCAATAACTGGTCAAAATGAGCATATCTCGCTGCAAAAAGACTTAGACGAACTTGTGAAGTGGTCCGAAGAATGGCAAATGAAATTCAATTTCCATAAGTGCAAAATCATGCATGTGGGTGATCAGCATATGAAGGCTCCATACTTGATGGGTGGCCAAGTGCTATCAGTGACTCAACAGGAGAAGGATTTAGGTGTTATTTTAAACACAAAATTGGGGGCATCAGAACAGACCAAGGAAGCCAGGAAGAAAGCATTGATAATGCTTGGGGCAATAAATAGGAATGTACCATACATAAGTGAAAAAGTAATCAGGAAGCTTTACTGTACATATGTCGGGCCACATTTGGAATACTGCATCCAAGCTTGGTCTCCTAGGTATGAAAAAAGATTGTTGGCTTTTAGAGAGAGTACAAAAGAGGGCTACAAAAATGGTTAATGGCATAAGCAACCTGGCATATGAGGAAAGATTGAAGAAATTGAATATGTCTTCACTTAGATATAGAAGGCTGAGAGGAGATCTCATCGAGGTCTTTAAATGTGTCCATGGTCTGGAGAGGGGATATCTTGGGGAAATGTTTGAGTTTAACAGAAATGATGCAATTAGAGGTCATCAATCCAAAATTAAAGTTAACCACAGCAGAACAAGGTTAAGACAGTCTTTCTTCACCAACAGGGTAGTAGAACACTGGAACCAGCTGCCAGAAACCATTGTAGGTAGCAGCACATTGAACGTCTTTAAAACCAGCATAGACAATCATTATAAGAATAAAGGGCTTGCTTGCTTGCTTTTCAGTATTACAGTGAGTGCTGATCGACGGATTTGGTGGGCAACTCGTTGAGTGTACACAATGCAACCAAGAAGGGCCCGTGTGGCTCATAGTTTCACTAATCTTTTATGTCTTTATGTCTTTATTTGACCTGGACACTCAACGTGACACGACCTGGACCCCCACCGTGATACGACCTGGACCCCCACCTTGACGCGACCTGGAACCCTCACCGTGACACGACCTGGACCCTCACCGTGACACGACCTGGACTCTCACCGTGACGTGACCTGGACCCTCACCATGACACGACCTGGACCCTCACCGTGACGTGGTGGCCGTCTCGCGTCAGCTGGGCGGCGCAGCTGAAGAGGCCGGTGACCAGGGCACGTCGCACCTGTTCAGTGTCACTGCCGGATGACTGCACCGGAAGCTGAGCCTGCGCGCACACCTGCAGCAGCTGGCGACGGATATCGGCGGCGTGCGACAGGTGACGCTCGTGCAGGTAGTTCTCACGGCACCACTCCTGTGGGCAGGAAGGGGCGGTGGTTTGGTAGGAACATCTGAGACAGACGAAAACACAAATCAGCTGGGGCTAACGGAGAAATATCTGAAACGGACAGAGACAGCTTAGGTTGATGGAGATACAGCTGAGGCGGACAAAGGCACAGCTGAGGACAGAGGCACAAATGAGGCGGACAGAGGCACAACTGAGGGCGGAGGTACAGCTGAGTTAGTTAGCTGTTTGGGCTTTAGGGCACATCGACCATGTTGATCATATAGCGAGGTACAGCTGAGGACGGAGGTACAGCTGAGGCGGACAGAGGCACAGCTGAGGACGGAGGTACAGCTGAGGACGGAGGTACATCTGAGGACGGAGGTACAGCTAAGGCAGATGGAGGTACAGCTAAGGCAGATGGAGGTACAGCTAAGTCAGATGGAGGTACAGCTGAGGACGGAGGTACAGCTGAGGACGGAGGTACAGCTGAAGAAGGAGGTGCAGCTGAGGTGGACAGGGGCACAGCTGAGGACGGAGGTACAGCTGAAGACGGAGGTACAGCTGAGGTGGACAGAGGCACAGCTGAGGACGGAGGTACAGCTGAGGCGGACAGAGGTACAGCTGAGGACGGAGGTACAGCTGAGGACGGAGGTACAGCTGAGGACGTTTGTACAGCTGAGGACGGAGGTACAGCTGAAGACGGAGGTACAGCTGAGGACAGAGGTACAGCTGAGGACAGAGGTACAGCTGAGATGGACGGAAGCACAGCTGAGGACGGAGGTACAGCTCAGATAGACGGAGGAACAGCTGAGATTGACGAAGATACAGCGGGTGCATCACCTGAACGACGTGGTAATCGTAAATCGACACGGCTGTATAGCACGTACGCAGGCATTTCCATGTGATGCTTTCTGCATGAAATGGTTAGTTATTAGGGCTTTAGGGGGCATCGACTTCACTGGTCATGGAGAGCCCATTCTGCATGAAATAATAATGTATTCATTTTCACATATTTACATGATAGGAAATTGTTTTTGAGTTTTCCTGTGCTTTCGCATAATCACAAAATCGTGATGTTCATGTTAGGACTTGCTTAAGTCATGTCCATCAGTCAGAGCGACGATCTTCTAATCGTCTGAAGTTATCGACATCGAGACAGCCTATCGACTTATTGGTTAAGAATAGCCAGGCCACCCACATGCACCGCATACGGTGATTGTCAAGTGCGGCGCAACTCGAACGCTCGGAATATCTTCTACCTCACCAAATCTTCAGGCATTGCAGATGGGTATACTGGTTAGAGTGCAACCACTGCCGAGCCGGACCTATCAGGCGCCCAGCGCCGTCGTATGTGTTACGGTTCCGTGACGTTCAGCACACTCACCTTGTTCTGCTGGACCTTCCTGTAGGCACGAAACACATTGAGCAATGTCATCATGTCGCCCTCTGGCGCCACGAACTTCTGCCGCGCTGCCAGCGCCTGCTGGCGGCTGGAGGGCGGAGTCAGCAGGATGACGTCAGCAGAGAGCAGCGCGATGATGGTGACCACCTGCTCCCTGCAGCAGAAGCCAAGCTCTGTCACGCGTCGTCCCCAGCTAACCGTCTGCTCCCTGCAGCAGAAGCCAAGCTCTGTCACACGTCGTCCCCAGCTAACCGTCTGCTCCCTGCAGCAGGAGCCAAGCTCTGTCACGCGTCGTCCCCAGCTAACCGTCTGCTCCCTGCAGCAGGAGCCAAGCTCTGTCACGCGTCGTCCCCAGCTAACCGTCTGCTCCCTGCAGCAGGAGCCAAGCTCTGTCACGCGTCGTCCCCAGCTAACCGTCTGCTCCCTGCAGCAGGAGCCAAGCTCTGTCACGCGTCGTCCCCAGCTAACCGTCTGCTCCCTGCAGCAGAGGCCAAGCTCTGTCACGCGTCGTCCCCAGCTAACCGTCTGCTCCCTGCAGCAGGAGCCAAGCTCTGTCACGCGTCGTCCCCAGCTAACCGTCTGCTCCCTGCAGCAGGAGCCAAGCTCTGTCACACGTCGTCCCCAGCTAGGTGCCCTTAAACGCGGGATCCCGGTGTAAGACGAAAATTATCAAGCAAAGGAAAGCAGCCTGTCCTAGCTGAGCGTCTTGTTAATGACCACTGCCTTGTTGGTTGGTTGGTTATTGTTTTTTTTTACGACACATCGACCGTTGAGTCATGTGGCGTCGCCAATCTCTCACGCCGATTGGTTGCGGGCGAAGAGTAGCGACAGGTGAGACTCGAACCCACAACCTTTCGATTGGGAGACTGGAAACTTACCCATAGACTACTCGTCCCTTCTACTTCCTTGCGGTGTGATCGGCTTGTGAATGTTGTGGTTATTGGTTTACGACACGTCGACCGTTGAGTCGTGTAGGGTCGCACATCTCTCATCCCGAATGGTCGCGGGCGAAGAGTAACGACAGATGAGACTCGAACCCACAATCTTTCGATTGTAAGACGGGCAACTTACCCCTAGACTACTCGTCTCCAGGCATGTGATTGTGATGTGATACGATTGTGCGATTCAGAATGGTTGGGGCGTTAATAAGAGAAATATAAGATCATCCGGTACCGTGAAATAGGCTTTTCATGTCAACCTTTCCTGTCAATGGCCATGTGTCCCATGTTAAACCTCAACAACACTGGTCTGGGAAATTGCCCACTCAAAAGCATGGTAAGCTCCCTGACTTACAGAACAGGTCAACATACAGGATATGGCCGGCTGGTCGTTGTTGTTATTGTTTTTTTTTTTTGGGGGGGGGGCGGCTTGTATAACATATTTAGTCACGACAGGGTTCGCTGAGACGACAAGTCCACATGCAAGACATGGTCTCCTGTGACAAGTCTACACGCAAGACAGGGTTTAGAGATCTGTAAGAACGACAGGTCGGCAGGGACGACAGGGTCCACAAGAACGACAGGTCCGCAGTGATGACAGGTATACAGGGATGGCAGGGTCTGCAGGACAAGGTCTGCAGGGATGTAAGGGTTCACAGACGGGGTCTGCGGGGATCAGTCAGCACGGATGATCGGGTCCGCTGGGACATATATAGGGACGCGGAAACGAGAGGCTTCCTCTCCAATGATGGTCGAGGTGGTTATCATGTGTGTTACCCTCTGTCGTATTGCCGGTACCTTGCGGGGGGGTGCGGATGGCAGTGGTGGTTATCACGTGTGGTACCCTCTGTCGTATTGCCGGTGCCTAGGGTGGTAGATAGCCGAGGTGGTTATCATGTGTGTTACCCTCCGTCTTGTTGCCGGTTCCCTGAGTGGTGTCTGGGACCATGGTCTGGTCTGGTGTCTGGTCTGGTGTCTGGTCTGGTGTCTGGTCTGGTGTCTGGTCTGGTGTCTGGTCTGGTGTCTGGTCTGGTGTCTGGTCTGGTGTCTGGTCTGGTGTCTGGTCTGGTGTCTGGTCTGGTGTCTGGTCTGGTGTCTGGTCTGGTGTCTGGTCTGGTGTCTGGTGTGGTGTCTGGTCTGGTGTCTGGTCTGGTGTCTGGTCTGGTGTCTGGTCTGGTGTCTGGTCTGGTCTGGTGTCTGGTCTGGTCTGGTGTCTGGTCTGGTCTGGTGTCTGGTCTGGTGTCTGGTCTGGTCTGGTGTCTGGTCTGGTGTCTGGTCTGGTGTCTGGTCTGGTGTCTGGTCTGGTGTCTGGTCTGGTGTCTGGTCTGGTGTCTGGTCTGGTGTCTGGTCTGGTGTCTGGTCTGGTATCTGTTCTGGTGTCTGGTCTGGTGTCTGGTATGGTGTCTGGTCTGGTGTCTGGTCTGGTGTCTGGTTGGCATCGGCCGGTACCCTGATGGGGTGTTGGTATTGCCGGTACCCTAGTCTGGTCTGGTGTCTGGTCTGGTGTCTGGTCTGGTGTCTGGTTGGTGTCTGGTCTGGTGTCTGGTCTGGTGTCTGGTCTGGTGTCTGGTCTGGTGTCTGGTCTGGTGTCTGGTCTGGTGTCTGGTCTGGTGTCTGGTCTGGTGTCTGGTCTGGTGTCTGGTCTGGTGTCTGGTCTGGTGTCTGGTCTGGTCTGGTGTCTGGTCTGGTGTCTGGTCTGGTGTCTGGTCTGGTGTCTGGTCTGGTGTCTGGTCTGGTGTCTGGTCTGGTGTCTGGTCTGGTGTCTGGTCTGGTGTCTGGTCTGGTGTCTGGTCTGGTGTCTGGTCTGGTGTCTGGTCTGGTGTCTGGTCTGGTGTCTGGTCTGGTGTCTGGTCTGGTGTCTGGTCTGGTGTCTGGTCTGGTGTCTGGTCTGGTGTCTGGTCTGGTGTCTGGTCTGGTGTCTGGTCTGGTGTCTGGTCATGGGTCTGGTCTGTGTCTGGGGTGTCTGGTCTGGTGTCTGGTCTGGTGTCTGGTCTGGTGTCTGGTCTGGTGTCTGGTCTGGTGTCTGGTCTGGTGTCTGGTCTGGTGTCTGGTCTGGTGTCTGGTCTGGTGTCTGGTCTGGTGTCTGGTCTGGTGTCTGGTCTGGTGTCTGGTCTGGTGTCTGGTCTGGTGTCTGGTCTGGTGTCTGGTCTGGTGTCTGGTCTGGTGTCTGGTCTGGTGTCTGGTCTGGTGTCTGGTCTGGTGTCTGGTCTGGGTGTCTGGTCTGGTGTCTGGTCTGGTGTCTGGTCTGGTGTCTGGTCTGGTGTCTGGTCTGGTGTCTGGTGTGGGTCTGGTGTCTGGCTCTGGTGTCTGGTCTGGTGTCTGGTCTGGTGTCTGGTCTGGTGTCTGGTCTGGTATCTGGTCTGGTGTCTGGTCTGGTGTCTGCTCTGGTGTCTGGTCTTGTCTGGTTGGCATCGCCGGTATCCTGGACGGGGGCTGTTGTATTGGCGGTACCCTGGTCTGGTCTGGGTACCAGCTGTCTGGTGTCTAGCTGTTGTACCATGACTGAGGAGGCTGGAAGTTTGGCAGCGTACGATGCCGCGGTGATGTTTTGCGCCTGTTACATATTCAAAAACTTCTTCACACAGGTGTGCCTGTTGTCATCGAGTACCCCACCCGGCCCACCTGCTACTCTGCCGGGCCACCTTTTGCCTCGCCTTGCCAACCTGTTACTCTGCCCAGCCGCCTGTTGCCCCGCCTGGCCCAACTGTTACTCTGCACAGCCCACCTGTTGTCTCCCCTGGCCCACCTGTTACTCTGGTGGGCCAGCCGGGCCACCTTTTGCCCCGGCGGGCCCAGCTGCTGTGTCACCATGCTACCCCGCCTACCTCCCATCGTCGTCCCGCCCGTCACACCAGCCATCTCCGCTCTCGCGGCGGCCACTCACGTGCAGCCGTAGTCCTTGGACGCCAGTATGGCCCTGGCGAACTTGGGCTCCAGCGGGAACGAGGCCATGCGACGTCCGAGCGCGGTGAGCTGGGGCTGGTCGGCTGACGTGACGGCACCCAGCAGGTGCAGCTCGGTCAGCGCGCCATCTATCGCCTGACCACACCGGCCACGCAGGACCACCGCGCGTTACCACATCCGCCAGGTCCACGAGGGTTGTCCAGCGGCTCGACGGAACAGAAGGCGTGCTATAGTGCCAGTCTGTGACACCTACCCACATCAAAATGTGAAAGTGCGTGAGGGGAATTCTGTGACAAATCAAGCAACGAAAGCCGAAAATAATGCCCCACATCTCGGATGCTCTCAAGATCGGTGCATGATGTAATCGAATGCGTATAATTCACATGTGCGATGCTTACGCGTCTCAGAGCAATGGTCATGAGGTCAGTGATGAAATAAAGGTTTTTCGTTAGGTGTGAGATGTCGAAACGAGCACAGCAGAATGTAGAAATCTGCCACACCACACCATGGAGAGCCCTGAATTTGCTTATAGACATTTTCAGCTGTTCACGGCTAGCAAACTAGATACCTGAGATCTGGAAGAAGGGAACCATCCTCCCAACATTGAAGCCTATCTTCTCATCACCCGCAGTAGATGCAACCACAGCGAAGGAAATGTTTCATCTTCTCTTCATCTACCCTCAATTATCTACTATTCTAAATAACCCTTCTATCGCTACTATACGGGACCTCTGGGCCAAACCACTACATTGCCTAACTCTTGATGGAAACGAAACTATGTCGTGATCGTAGTCTGGGGCTGCCTGGCTGACTGAGCGCAGGGGGCATGTTTGCACTGCAAGAGGCGCAGGCGAGGGCAGGGTTCAGGCCAGGCTGACCTGAGCGTGCACAAGAGTTACCACTTTTTCTCTTTTAAAAATCGGCATAGCAACCAGCCCAGATGAGCAAAGTCCGGTCCGGTACAGCACCTGATGCATTGGCTCAGAATTTAGCGAATCAAACGCACAAGAAAGCATTGCGTCATGAAAATGGTAGTGATAGGAGTCATATACAAATATGTGCTAGCTTCGTAGACATTTACTGTCAGCATTGTCCGCTCGCACTATGTTAGGGAAACTGTGAAGCTTCCGTCTGTCGGCAGCCTTTGCAGTGGTGCTTAGAATGAGCACAGCAAGGGGCACATAACCCTCCTGTTCCACACTGTGCTGTGCTGGTGCACCAATAAAGTAGTAACCCAGGTGTGGACAGTGGCATCCGTGCGAATATATCGGGACGGGTAGTCTATGGGTAACTTGCCCGCCTCACAACCGAAAGATTGTGGGTTCGAGCCTCCCCTACCGTTACTCTTCTCTTGGGACCAATTGGCGTGAGAGATTGGCGACGCTACGTGACTCAACGGTCGACGTGTTGTAAAACCCAATAGCCAACGAACAGTGCGATTACATGGTGTGCATTTTTCCTTTCTTACCATACTTTTTAAAGCCCTGGGGAGGGCTGGATATTTTTAGACCCTTTTGACAATTGAAAGTGATTTGTGGTCGGAAAAAGCGCGTCAAACTGCGAGTTAAAGTACGAAGAAATATAGAAATATTGGAAACATTTTTTCTTCTTAATTCCGAAAAAAATCCAATTCCACCTCCAAATGTCTGCATATAAAACATATGCTTAATACGACCCTGCCATTCAGTCCCTTCCGACAGCGAAGTCCCGTATTGTGACCACAGGCCTTCTGGCTGCCTGATGGTCCTCTGTGGGCGCCATGTTACGCTGTCAGGCGGGCGAACTCACCCTGGAGTCGGGTCGGTCGAGGAAGTCGAACGTCCTGACGTCCTTGACGCCTATGGTGAGAAGTTGCAGCATCACGCTGGCCAGACTGCACCGCTGAATCTCCGGCGTCGAGTCGCGAGGCATCGCCTCAAACTCGGCTCTAGTGTACACCCTGGCATCACGTCAGGCAAGGTCAGATAAAGCCAGACTAGATCAAACCAGGCCAGATGAGGTGAGGGGAGCCCAGCCGAGATCAAGCAAGATCACTGGTGGGGTGAGGCGAGGTCAGGCGAGGTTTGGTGAGATCTGGTCCGATCAAGCGGAGTCAGGCGAGAAGATCCCAATAATGAGGTGCCGATTGGTGGTGAGATTTGGTGAGGTGACATGGAGACTGGTGAGGTGACATGGGGTCTGGTGAGGTGACGTGGGGACTGATGAGGTGACGTGGGGACTGATGAGGTGACGTGGGGACTGGTGAGGTGACATGGGGACTGGTGAGGTGACATGGGGTCTGGTGAGGTGACGTGGGGACTGGTGAGGTGACGTGGGGACTGGTGAGGTGATGTGGGGACTGGTGAGGTGACGTGGGGACTGGTGAGGTGACGTGGGGACTGGTGAGGTGAAGTGGGGACTGGTGAGGTGACATGGGCTCTGGTGAGGTGACATGGGGACTGGTGAGGTGACGTGGGGACTGGTGAGGTGAAGTGGAGACTGGTGAGGTGAAGTGGAGACTGGCGAGGTGACATGGGGTCTGGTGAGGTGACGTGGGGACTGGTGAGGTGAGTGTGGGACATGGGGCTGGTGAGGTGACGTGGGCTCTGGGCTGGTGAGGTGACATGTGGTCTGGTGAGGTGACGTGGAGACTGGTAGGGTGAAGTGGAGACTGGTGAGGTGACATGGGTCTGGTGATGTAACGTGGAGACTGGTGAGATGACGTGGAGACCAGCGAGGTGACATGGAGATCGGCGAGGTGACATGGGGTCTGGTGAGGTGACGTGGGGACTGGTGAGGTGATGTAGGGCCTGGTGAGGTGACATGTGGTCTGGTGAGGTGACGTGGAGACTGGTGAGGTGAAGTGGAGACTGGTGAGGTGAAGTGGAGACTGGTGAGGTGACGTGGGGACTGGTGATGTAACGTGGAGACTGGTGAGATGACGTGGAGACTAGCGAGGTGGCGTGGAGATCGGCGAGGTGACATGGGGTCTGGTGAGGTGACGTGGGGACTGGTGAGGTGATGTAGGGCCTGGTGAGGTGACATGTGGTCTGGTGAGGTGACGTGGGGACTGGTGAGGTGAAGTGGAGACTGGTGAGGTGACGTGGGGACTGGTAAGATGACGTGGAGTCTGGTGATGTAACGTGGGGTCTGGTGAGGTGACGTGGGGACACAGGGACTCCAGGAAACAACATGCACTGTATTTTGCGAAATGCATACACTTCGTTAGTTACAAAATTTATACACTCCATTACTTAGTGCTTCAATATACAACCCAAATTTTGACGAACCCTAAAACTACACATTCCGTTATATAGTGCTTCTCCAAGTTATACACTCCATATTTTGGCGATTTAATGGCAGGTCACTTCAAGGAGTGTGGCATAGCATGAAATTATAATTACTGCCAGCACGCCCTACGAGGTCTGTTCAACCTGAACGTCGCATACACAATGTTTCCTAGGTGCTGGAAAGTGGACCCGGGTAGTGGGTTATGATCTGCAGCGGACCTGGGTAGTGGGTTCTGACCTGCGGGGGACCGGGGTAGTGGGTTCTGACATGTGGCAGATCCGGGTAGGGGTTCTGACCTACAGCAGACCTGGGTAGTCGGTTCTGACCAGCAGCGAACCTGGACAGTGGGTTATGATCTGCAGTGGACCTGGGTAGTGGGTTCTAACCCCCGGCGGACCTGGGTAGTGGGTTCTAACCCCCGGCGGACCTGGATAGTGGGTTCTGACCTACAGCAAACCTGGGCAGTAGGCTGGCCCGCAGTGGGTCCGAGCAGTGGGCTTTGGCCTGAACACATCTGGACAGCATGCTCTGAACAGATACGATCTGACCGGTGGGATCTGACCTGTAGCAGGAGCCTTCTGAAAGTCTGCCGGCTCGACCCGCGCGCTGCCACGCCTGCGACTGAGAGATCTTCTGCACGCGCAGCATATCAAGACCGGTGCCCGGCTGGTAGCACCTGGTCAACACACCACCAGTCACTGGCCGCCGTCACCTGGTCACCAGCTAACACTAGTCATTGGTCACTACCTGGACACCAGGCACTGGTCACCAACTGAACACCGGTCACTGGTCACCAGCTGAACACCAGACGTTGGTCACTGTCGCCTGGTCATCAGCTGAACACCGGACACTGGTCACTGTCGCCTGGTCATCAGCTGAACGCCAGGTCACCTGGAATGAACACAGTTACTGGTCATGTCGCCTGGTCATCAAATGAACACCAGACATTGGTCGCTGCTAGTCACCAAATGAACACTAGTCATTGGTCATTCTTAAATGAACACCGGACATTAGGCACTGGTCATCAGCTGAACACCAGACACTGGTCACTGTCGCCTGGTCATCAGCTGAACACCAGACATTGGTCACTGTCGCCTGGTCATCAAATGAACACCAGACATTGGTCACTTGTCGCCTGGTCATCAAATGAACACCAGTCACTGGTCTATGTCGCCAGGTCATCAAATGAACACCAGACATTGGTAACTATGTCGCCTGGTCATCAAATGAACACCAGACATTGGTCACTGTCACCTGGTGATCAGCTGAACAGCAGACATTAGTCACTTGTCACCTGGTCATCAGCTGAGCTCCAGACATTGGTCACTTGTCTGGTCATCAAACGAACATCGGACACTGATAATTGTCGCCCGGTCATCAAATGAACACCAGACACTGGTAATTGTCGCCTGGTCATCAGCTGAACACCAACTGGACAGCACTGGTCACCAGATGTACCATATTGAACAATGAACCAGCTGCCAGATGCGTCAGGTTAATTGTCTGCTGACAATGCCAATGCAGAAGCATGATGGAGGCTGTGATCAGCTAATCCCCTGGGTATTTATAGGCATATGATTGCCAGGTCATTGCATTACTAATCAACATTAGATGGTGCGCTGCAAGGCAGATCGCCCCACGCACTTCACCCCACAATGTATTCATTGAGACCAAAATTCGCTCATAAGATATTCTTCGGATCTGAATATTGAGGTGTAAATTTCAGTCTGATTCGGCGAACGGTTTTTGAGCTACAGCCTCGGCATTTTTGGTCAAACAACATGTACTGGCTAGATGATGGATATCTCACCAATAAGAAGTGGAAAGAGTGGCAAATGATATATATTTGAGAAGAAAAAGGATCAGCTGAAACATCCCCAAAACAAATATCGGTATTTCCCACATTCGACCCCGTGATCTCCCGTAACCAGTAGCATATCGAAATTGATACATTTCGATATGCTAGGTGGGATGAACCGTTTGGAAGAATGCGGCAGTATGAATCGTTTGGAATGGTGTGGTAGGATGAACCATTTGGAAGGGTGCAGCAGGATGAACCATTTGGAAGGATGCATCAGGATGAACCGTTTGGAGGAAATCAGCATTGTATGGGTGACTATGCACGCGAGCACGAGTCTGGGAATAGGCAAATTGGGAAAAGTCCTCATCAGTCACCAGTGGATGAAGGACTCAATGCCCAATCTGAGCTTCACCTGGACTTGACCATGCCACTGTCGACGACGAACTTGATGTTGGGCAGGGTGACGGACGTCTCGGCCACATTGGTGCTGACGATCACCTTCCGCTGGCCGGGCGGCGTCTCCTGGAACACGGCCATCTGCTGCTGCACCGGCAGGGACGCGTACAGTGGCACCACCTTCAGGCGCGGGCAGCCCGGCAGGTCCTGGCGCACAGACACACATGCTAGTTATTAGGTCGGCCGGTAGATGGCACCAGTCTCTATGGACGGCAGGCCGGCAGGTCCTGGCGCACAGACACACATGCTAGTTATTAGGCCAGCCGGTAGATGGCACCAGTCTCTATGGACGGCAGGCCGGCAGCGTAATATTTTTTTCAAATACGCGGAAGCTACAGGGCGCATTTGATTGGTTGATGGGCCTGCGGCGTGACGTCATCAATCGGAACGCAACGATATAGAGGTGCCAATTTTTAGCAATCACCACGTTATACATGTAGAGATGCAAATCTACTTAGAGCTCAGGCTGTGTAGGCATGGTTAGGTTTAGTTTGGTCATAATACATAAGTGAAATATTCTGTAGCGATTAGTGTTTTTTAAAGGATAAAATAACAGAGGCTTACTAACCGACGGCTTACAAGTGCTGGTGAAGCACATATTAACACAAAAAAAGTACACCTTTCTCCATTAAAATGGAATATTTCAATCCAGGATTGCAGCGAAGTTTGATTTTAGCGCCACGGATTTTTTTATCCTTTGGAAAAAAAACATAGGTGCTTACATCATCTGTGTCTACCTCACGCGGTGTACCCACGTGCAAAAGTAAAAGATCGCCGGTTCAGGTTAGGGTTGCTTCAACAATTACACTGGCTTCTTCGAAGTCTCTTTCTCTCACAATTCAGTCTCTTACAGCTTCAGGGGAACTCAGACCATACGCATCCGTTGCTAAACGCGACGAATTCAAATTTCCGCCGACGCGACGAATGGAGCTAACAGATGCACTCTGGGTACTAGAGATAATGACGTCACGCCGCAGGCCCATCAACCAATCAAATGCGCCCTGTAGCTTCCGCGTATTGGGAAAAAATACCACGCAGGCCGGCAGGTCCTGGCGCACAGAAACACAGTGCAGTTATTAGACCAGCCGGTAGATGGCTCCAGTCTCTATCGTGGGCAGGTCGGCAGGTCATGGCGCACAGAAACACAGTGCTAGTTATTAGGCTAGCCGGTAGATGGTACCAGTTTCCATCGCGGGCAGGTCGGCAAGTTCTCGTGGTCGTGGTGGATTTGTGCTTTAGAGCGAGTCGACTACATTGATCATTTTGCGCCCATGCAAGTTCTGTTCGACACAGGAACAACTTGCAGTCAATAAAGCTGTGCGTAGATAACTTCAGTCAGCCAAACAAAGGGCAACAGTTACCAGCGGACAAGGGAAAGTCGAACGTGACTAGAGTAACCAACAGATACAAGTGTTCACCTCAGGGAATCAGATAATCTGGCAGATAACCGTCTGCCAATTAGTTATTTGAAATATATGTGTGAAATGGTGGGGGCACATTTGTTTTGATGGACAACACAACATTCAGCAATTTATTGCACGGCGAATAAATTATGGTAATTTACACAGTGGCCTGCACTACACCACATATAAATGCTGGATGCCATTGTGCTGGCTAAAATACATGGGACATGCTGCGTCTCGGGACGATAAATGCTATGCCAATAAATTATGACGATGTAGACACAAAGTGACCTGCATTACCACATATGATTGCTGGATTTCATTATGCTAGGTAAAATACACATGACAAGGTGCGTCCTATAGCAATCATGTTCCAAACATGAAACGCCCAATTATCAGATGTAACTTTGACATGCACATTTTCCCTCACATTTCAGGATTCCTGTATTTAAAACACCCACATGGTTGCAAAACGTAGCCTTGGAGAAACCGCACACGAATCCCCTAGCGAAGCTCCCAGTCCCACCCAACCACGATATGGGTGGACTGCCGCAGCCCACCATCAATGGTCAGACCAGCCACGTCGGCCTTGGTGTCATCAGCACTACTGCCGACTACCATTCCTGAACACGTGGCAGGAGTACCCAGTCCTGTGGCTGGATCCAACCAAGTTGTCCGCAATCTGATCACAAATCAATTACAACCATGCTCTGCACCATTACTCACTTGTCTGAAAGGGGCTGTAAATACTGCAACATTGATATAGATCACATCTTGCACAAATTGCACTGGTGACTACATGTGCACTTTGTATTGCTTCTTTCCCGCGCAATAGATCACGGATCTCTCACCACCTCGTAACTGTCAACAATGTAGCCTCTCGACCGATTCGAGTACTTTTAGGCTACATTAGCATGAGTTAGCACCATACATGGCTACACCCAGCCGCCTCCTCCCTTATGCATGATGTCGACGCGCCCCTAAACTCCAATCCACCGCCACCTCCCACATGCATCCGTCCCCACACACAGAGCATCACGTCACACGCACATTGCACACACATTTCCACAGACTGAGCACAGCCGCACCTTGCCGACGTCGCGCAGGTTCTTCACCATGCTCTCGATCTCCTCCTGGCCAGTGAGGAACACCAGCACGTCCTGGTTCGCCGGCGCCGTCTGGTGCAGCTGCACCACCGCCACCAGCGACGCAAACACCGGGTCCTCCTGTTTCTGCTTGGCATAGTACACCTGCACGCCCAGAGAATATGTGCGATGAGGCCGTGCAAGAAAGCCTGCAGCAACACATCGCGAGAGACGCACGTGCAGTTTCCTCTAGCTTCTACAGGCTCAAGCAGCTTCACCTGTTTCAACTCCTTTGTAATTTATATTGGAAAATACAGGCAAAACATCGATAAGCCAAAAGAGAATGTATTGTCTGTCCGCATAGCACTTCAATATTACATACCCGATGGACATCAACACGCACAGACAGCGGGGCTGGTCGCACACGTTGAGGAATCGACAGCGAATGATGTCACAACTGTAGATGGCAACATTACAATCCATAGCTTCATCAGCATGAGAGATGTTCCACAAAATGATCTCCGATCAAGCAAGAAGGGATATTGCTACCGACAAGACAGACTCGGCAATGTCACAGCCTATAACCCCAAGCGACACATTGCTACATAGAAGGGTTGGCAGGTTACCAGCATCTGGTGCATCGGCACATGCCGGTGCAGGCCTCACCTGGACGGGGAACTGGCGACCCTGCAGGTAGATGACGGGAGCGTTGTTGAAGTAGCGACTAAAGTGGTCCACATCCATGGTGGCAGACATGATGATCAGCTGAAACAGATACGTGCTAATGGCGTATCTAATCTCCATCTCATGAATCCGGCCGTGTACACTCAGAGACAGACACAGACGTTCCATGCAACTGAGCTAATTGCATTATACCTATGCATATCTTACATTACACATACACTGGTGAATTAATTGAGAATATTTCAGCGCCTACCATAATCGTTTCATAAATGAAATAGGTGCATAGATATAATGTACAAGGATACAACATGGAAAATATCACAATACAATGTGGATAAAACAAGTGATTTAAAATAATAATTCAGCTGCCTGATAAACATCCTCATTCCACTCTCAGAGTTTCTGGTGGGACGAATTAATTAGTAACCAAGTACAATACTTGGCACAAATTAGCATGCTTGGCTTCTACCTAATTTTCACCACCATGAATACAAATTTCCTCAATGAGCATTTCGAGTACAAGGCCGTCACGATAAGCCACGCATAACATGAGCTTAAGTGAAGCCTCACATGATGTGCAGACCAGCCTAGCCTTCCGATCTGTTTCCCAACATTGAGAGCAAACAGTTCGCCATAGCTGGAGACCGGACGCTCGGCCTCACCTTGAGCTCGGGCAGCTGCTTCACGCGGCGGATCTTCTGCACCTTCTTGACGATGCCGAACAGCACGTCCGTGTGCACTGTGCGCTCGTGCGCCTCGTCCAGGATGATGCACGAGTAGCGGCGCAGCAGGTGATCTGGCGACGACGCGGTCACCTGGTGTCACAAGACCAGTCGGCGAGACACCGGCCACTGCTCTGGACACTTCCCGCACATGAAGTACTGCTCAATGAAAATATGCAGCATTCCCTGCAGGCATGCATGCAAGTTCCCCTCCATTAGGACATATCCTGATGGAATATTTAGAGGCTTCTGCAGGACCCATCATGTCGTCTCGGCCCAAAAGATCGGCTCTAACAAGCTAGCTTATGCTGGCAGACGTGTTGGCCTTTTCTCAATTATGACACCACAATAAGACCAAAGCAGGTGGGTATCAAATACGACCACACATTTCGCACGACACACTATACATCCTAGAAACACAAGAAACGTGTTGAGATCATGTTCATCATATGTGCATTTTATACCTGACACATACCCTAGAGAAACCAAGACATATCCGGGGACGAGTAGCCTGAGGGTAAGATGCTCGTCTCGCAATCGAAAGGTTGTGGGTTTGAATTCGCCTGCCCTACTCTTCGCCCGCGACCAATCGGCGTGGGAGATTGGCGACGTTGCATTACTCAACGGTCGATGTGTCGTAAACCAATGACCAACCAACCAACCAAGACATATCCCTTGCCTGTGAGGATCAAGGTGCTCCAACCATCATAGCTGAGGTCCGGCGCACGGCAAGACCCACCTGAGATGGCCTCTCGCAGCAGCATGCCGTCAGTCATGAACTTGATCTTGGTCTGCGCGGACGTGCAGTCCTCGAAGCGCACCGAGAAGCCCACCTTCTGGCCCACCGTGCAGCCCATCTCGTCCGCCACGCGCTGCGCCAGGCTCATGGCGGCCACGCGGCGGGGCTGCCGGTGACGTCACGTCTGGTCAGCTGACGGCGCCGCTCGTTGGCGCAGTCGGGCCAGGAAGCGACGGCGAGCGACTTCAGCAGAAGCCGGAAGCGTACAATTAAACGGTGGCACTGGGAGTAGGTGTTCCGCCGAGTTGCTCAGAATTTGGAACCTTGCATATTTAAAATACGTGAAGCACAACTAACTTTCAAAGAAAATTTAAGAACCCTATTACCGACCCCCTTTTAATGGGCAAGATGCTGACGACACTATGCTCATGGGTGTTTTACAATATTGCAAGCAGAAATTTGGACAACTTGGTGACGCTTCTACTAAGATGCAGCATCCAGATCAGAAAATTGGTTCAGGACAGTCTGACTCGGCTCACCAGATCAAAGGTAGAGGTGCAAAAGTAGTCTCAACACTCGGAATTGTGCATGGAGCATTGTTGAAGTTCTGAATATCATCTATTCCTCTATACACGTGGGTATTGCTTTGGAGGGTTGTGATTCGAAGAGACCTGCAGGAAGATTGGATGCGCACATGACAAAAAAAGGTAACGAAAACCAGTAGGCAAGGGAAAGACAAAGAGTACCACCAATAATTGGATCTGATCAGCACGCGTGATGTAATGTCAGCACGGTTGCCACGTACCTCACTCACGTCGCCCACGCGTCGCTCGGCTCAGCAAGGTAGACAAGCAATGGTCGGAACGCCCTAAGAACCTCGGGCTCTTTTACGACGCACTCAACTGCTAAGTTATATAGCGTCACCCATCTATCACGCCGATTGGTCGCGGGTGGACTCGGTGAATATCGTCGGTTGTGACATTCGAACCCACAATCCTGTGATCAAGAGTCCTATGATAAACCAACTGAGCTACCGCGGCCCCCTAGAAGCGCCCCAAAGCCTAAGCAACCAACCAACCAACCAACCAAGGTGGGCGGGTAACGTCACCTGTGTGACTCCCACCAGGCCGTGCTGGGTGAGACCGGCCTGGTGGACGGGTAACTTCACCTGTGTGATTCCCACCAGGCCGTGCTGGGTGAGGCCGGCCTGGTGGACGGGTAACGTCACCTGTGCGACTCCCACCAGGCCGTGCTGGGTGAGGCCGGCCTGGTGGACGGGTAACGTCACCTGTGTGACTTCCCACCAGGCCGTGCTGGGTGAGGCCGGCCTGGGACGTGGTCACCTGTGTGTAACTCCCACCAGGTCCCACCAGGCCGTGCTGGGTGAGGCCGGCCTGGTGGACGGGTGACTTCACCTGTGTGATGCCCACCAGGCCGTGCTGGGTGAGGCCGGCCTGGTGGCAGAACTGCGGCACCTGGGTCGTCTTGCCGCTGCCCGTCTCGCCGATCAGCACGAGCGTCTGCCGGCTGGTGATCTCGCGCGTGAGCCGCGCCTGCAGCCGGTAGACGGGCAGCGCCTGCCGCTGCCGCTGGATGGTCGCCGGCTGGGGCGCGGCGCGCGCCGCTCCCGCGCACGGCCGGCGCCGTTTCGCGGACGGTTCGCCGTTCTCGCTGCTGGCGTGCAGCGCCATACGGCGGCTATGCCGATCAATCTGCACAGCATGTAGGTCGGTTATCGGGTTTTACGACACGTCGACCGTTGGGTCATGCAGCGTCGCCAATCTCTCACGCCGATTGGCCGTGGGAGAAGAGTAGGTGGTGGTTATTGGCTTCACGACACGTCGAACATTGAGTCATATAGCGTCGTCAATCTTTCAACGCCGATTGGCCGCGGCGAAGAGTAGCGACAGGTGAGACTCGAACCCACAATCTTTTGATTGTGAGAGTGTGAAGTTGTTGGACCTGTGGGGGGATTTTTGTGGAGGGGTGAAATGCTTGCATTAGATGGGCTACATCAAAGCAAGAGAGGAGTGAAATTGCTCAGCAATTGTTGGTATGCATTATCAATGGTATGCATTATCAAGGCATGGGTTAATGAAAACATTTTTGGAGATAACTTGTTTTTCTTTAATTGCATTGAATGGGTGCAGCATGCATGCTTATGAAAGGAAAAGAAGGATAGGAGGTGGGATACTCTTGTGTGAGGCAAGTAATGCAATATCAGTATGTAAGGGATAGGGTACATAGTGAAGCATTATAATATTTATGGTTAGATATCACTCTGAATAATTGAACAAGATTTGGGATTGGGGCATTCTACAGGTCACCAGACCAAAGTGAAAACACTGGCAGGATGATGCTGGAAGAGATCAGTTACTGCTGGTGCATACAAATGAGGACAACTTGGTACATCATGCAAACATAGGAGAGACCTTCAGTAATAGTAATCACAGCAGTATATGCTTTTCCTTATATGTTGAGTGCACAAGAGTCAATAAAGCACTGATTCCAAATTTTGCTAGGGAATTATAATGAGTTCAGGAACTACCTGAATGAAACAAAATTAATTGGGAAGTTACTGGTGGGCTTGGAGCTTCTGAAATGTGGACAATGGTAAAAGACAAACTGTTCCATGGACAAGGTTGGTCCATCTCCAATGGGAAAATTAGATTCAACAAGACTAAGCACCCTTCACAAATGGCCATGGAATAAAACATTTACTGGAGTCAAAGAAGCATACATTTAAGGAACTAAAAAATATTAACTCTGAGGCAAATCTAGAATCACATAAAATAACTGGAACTTAAGTTAGGAGGTATGTTAGGGCACACAAAAGATTGGCTGAATTCAAATTCACTTGAGAATGTATTCAGCAGGCAATGCTAAGAGGTTATTTAGTTTCTACAAATTTATGTCTAAAAAGTGCAACTTAGGGCCACTGCAGATCAACTGTAAAAGAATTGTTGATGATTGTGATATAGCAAGCAAGCAAACAATTACCATCAGTCTTTAATAAAGACAACTCTGGTACACTGGAAACAACTGAAGGCAATGCTATAGTATGAGATAGGTTGGAGGATCTTAAAATAGCAACAGAAGCTGCACAGAAATGGCTACAGAATATAAAACTTGATAAAGCTTCTGGTCCAGATGATATATATGCTAGTATCTGAGTACAGTGTGCTAAGGCTTTGGTAGGTCCCCTATGTCATGTTTAGGCATTCTATTGAGTTTTCTGAAGTATCAAAAGATTGGAGAAGTGCAAATGTACAACCAATTTTCATAAATGGATATATGGAGTGTGTAGGAAACTACTGGGCAGTCAACTTTTGACTGCCCAGTAGTTTCTGACTGACTGCCTGACTGGGCCCCAGTAGCCCTGACATGACTGCCTGACTGGCAGTCAGGGCAGGTCTTCAGTCAAATGGTTGTTGATGAGTGGAATAGTCTGCCTGCGGATGTTGTGGAGAGTCCCTTATTGAATGCATCTAAAAATATGGTGGAAAACATTTTAGGTTGTAATATTATGTCATTGAGTTCAAATTATTGGTGGATGGGGTGATATTTATTGTAAGTAGATGTGCACTGTTCAGACCCTTTAAGGGTAAATTTTGGGATCAAGGTAAAATTTGGCTTGCAATTTCCCCACAAATGATCACATTTCAGTCAATGGCAAACACAACTGATGCAGTCATAGCCATGATAGAGGAAATGTGCTATGATATTAAAGGTATTGTATGAGTTAACATTGCAAACATTTACATAACTTAATAGGATCATCCAGGCTGTGGTTCATCAGTTTATACTTCAATCGTGTCAGACTGACCAGCAGTGTTCAGACTGAGGCTTGATTGATTGATTATTTGGGCACCCTTAAAGACTGAGGGTTACAAAGCTTTGATGCTTCAAGAAGAAAATGATTAATTTTGTGGTCATGGAATTCCTTTTTTAATACTGGCAGACCTTGTGACAACTTGAGCAAATAGCCTTGTGGGGAATGACAGAAGTCTTGGAAGATTTCAAACTTGTGTGATTATCCTCAAAAGAAAGCTTAACAACCATGTGAGATACTGGAATGCAACTTGTACACAGCTAAGCTAGACTTACACTGATATATGGCATATCTTGTGTGCATCTGGCTTGCCTACTGACACTTCTGCTTAGTTGATAATTCAAAAATGATGTATGAATAGATAAATCATAGGCAAAACAAATAACCTAACCTAACCTAACCTAACCTAGACTAAGATTATGTAACAAAATCTATTAAATGTATTATTGCATAATATAATCTAACCTAACCTAACCAGAAAACTGGAATCATCCCAAACAAACTACTTGACCAAGACATCATAAAATCTAGGTGCACGTTGTTAGCACCATCATTAACATTAACAGCATTACAAGAGCTCTAAATATGAGATCCGGCGCTTTACTCACCAATCATGTATGGTTTTCTGAGCAGATTACCCAAATTGGCACCGAAATCACGATCCTGCAAGCAGTTTGCTACGTGCCGCTTTTCCACGTGATTGGGCAGCTGAGGCAGCACTCACTTCACGTCGCAGATGTGCAACTTTGTTAACACATTTGCTGGACTTAGATCACTGCCAAATGTTTCGTTGTTAGGGGAATTCCTCTGCCGTTCTGTATTGCAGCTTGGATCTGCTGCCAGGGCGGGAGCCTTGGCAAAGTTCAAGGTAACTATTATCGACGTCCAGTTGCGAAACATCATGGCCCTTGGCTTAATACATGCCGGTGTTCCATGTGGGCCTACAGGCATGTCCCGCGGGTAACAACTGGGCAGAGAAATGGGGTACTGAACTTGAAGTAGCTATTGTGGAATGGTGCTATTAGAGGTAATGCGTTAATCCAGTGCACGGGTGTAATGCTCTGAACTAACCACTCCGTTATGTTCCGGCTGCACTGGGAAATTTTCGTGGTAATGCTCTTCTGCATCGGAAATCGGTGAGTGCCTGCCCTACGTCGCATTACGTCAGCAGAATATTCAGTTAGTTCACATCAAGATACCTAGACAAGATCAAGATCGTATCGAAACCAAGGAACCGCTCGTATTGTTTTCTCTACTAATTCAACATACACGTAGCAATTTGAAGGACGCCGATGAGTATCCTGGTTGGTAGATGGATCAATATATTCCTTGGCAAGCGTCTGTCGTTCATCCAAAAATCATGTCAATCACTAGCAAACTTGACCCGACGCCGACCACGCCTTGGACGGTGATCGAATCCGGCACCGTCGCACTGCCCCGGGGTAAGGCCCGGCGCCAGTCGCTAGAGCTCGTGACGTCACACGTGGCCTTGCGCCCAGGACACAAGGCTGTGCGGGACGGCAGCCGGGTCAGCCGCCCATGCGGTTTCCCTTTCCGGTGACGCTCGGCGCCGTCTCGAGCCTCGTCTGCAAGATGGGGAGGGGGCTGGGCAGGACGAGGGAGATTGCTGCTGGGCAGGGGCTGACGTCAGCACTCGTGACGCCATTTTTGTCGTGCGAGACCGTGACCCAAGGGCGGAGGTCGCCACTGCTGGCCTGCACTCTGCAGGTGATTCGGGTGCAGGTAATGCCTCTCGGACATGGCCGTAGCTAGGGGTATGGGGTCACGCCTGCCATGATTCATACTGCGGCCGTTTCCGAATAGTTCATCCTCACCTGTTCAGCATATTTCAGGAATCAAGGTTGATGGCAGTATTAAAATTATTACCGATCGCGCCCAACTGAGGATCCTAGAAATATGGGTGCAACAAGTGGGCTGCATCACTTCTAGTGTGGGACGCGACGTTTCAGTTGCGTGACGCGCGTGACGAGCATCACGCAATTGAGCTTCCTTTACCGAAAACAACTTCCTTTACCAAAAACAACTTCATTTACCCAATTTACGCCGTGCAAACTTCAACCGGTGTCAGGCGCCTATTTGCGTGCCAGGCACTCGACAAGCCAGGGCAGGTGTTGAAAGCGCAGTTAAGTCAGATCCCCGTGTCCATCAGTCGTTCAGGTGTATTGTCGCGTGTGTGCATTCAAGCGCCCTCAAGCGTGTACGAGAGCTGAAGTGATTTCGGATGCGGGGCATTTGCCAACTTGTATTCCGATCGGTAGAACTCAGAAAAGCCATCCTTCCCTCAGACTGAACTCGATGGTCGAGACTCCGAAGCACAAACCAGACACGTTAGGCATTGCTTCCCAGGACGGATGGTGAGTGCTAGTATCGATGTGTGATATATGGTGAGCTTCCTGTACGAGGGAATGCCGCCTCAAACCACCGCTTTTGAACGATTATTGAGAGCGCTTGTCGCCTGCACTGAGCGCTAACCTGCACTGATCTCCCCTGTTTTGGCGACGCGGGGTTCGAGTCGCTTCGCGCGCTCGCATTTAGCCTCCGGCCGGGAGTGTCAGTTGGCAGCTAGCCCGATAAGTCCGGGGACTAGCTACCGGACGGCCGTGTCTGTGCATTGACGGCACGTTAAGCTTTCGATGAAAATTCTGCCGTTGAACTGGAATTCATGGATCGGGTAGTGAGGCCAGGGTTCACGCAACAAGCTCTGCTTAGCAATTGAACCCTGGTTTCTAAAGCCACCCCAGTAACAACTCGGACGATTTTTTTTTTTGGTAATGAAATGAACGAAATGAACGAAATGAACGAAATGAACGAAATGAACGAAATGTACGAAATGACGAAATGAACGAAATGAACGAAATGAATTAAATGAACTCAAACTAAACTGATGAATGTTCGTTAGCACCAAACTTAAGAAGAAAAAAATAGATCTGACTTTCGATGAGGAAATTAAACCTCGGAACGTTGTTCAAAGTTTCCAATGAGCGGAAATGCCACCGGAGCTATTTTCTTAAATCACAGATTCCTGAACAACATTTGAATATAAATCGTTAAAAAACGTGGAGGGGTAAATATGGCGTTGAGAAAATAATGTAAAACGCGAAGCGCAATAGTTTCAAAATAATATTCTGCTTTCAGGAGGGTGAGGATCGGGCCGCACGGGCGCGGGCCACTCAGGGATACTTCTGTATCACATACAGGAGGGTGAGGATCTGGCCGCACCGGAGCGGGCTTCTCAGGGATACTTTTTATCACACACACACGAGTGGACTTGTTCGGGCGCCGCCTTCGTTCACAATCATCAGATTTAAGCGACGAGGTATTGTCCCACGAATTCTTTCCCGACGAACCTCGCTGTGCCTTCATGTCTTGTTCCGATGTCATGTTAGAATGACATTATCGTGGAACGTTTTCTCGACCGGCAAACTATTTGCCTTAAAACTTAATTACTGGGGTCGCAACATTATATATATATATGTATATATTAGGGTGGGTCTTTAAAATAAAAGTTTTAAATATTTTTTTCCCCCCCCGAAAAAATTTTTTAAAAAACAAAAAAAAACCGGGAAGTTTTTTTTTTAAAAAAATTGAATTTTTTAAAAATTAAAAAAAAAATTTAATTTTTTCTTTTACTCTAATTTTTACCACAAAAAAAAAAATTGTAAAAATTTTTAATATACAATAAAAAAAAAAAAGTATATAATTAGAATTAATATTTTATTTAAATTAATTTCTTCTTTTTTTTTTTTTTTTTTTTTTATATATATTTATTAATTTTTTTTTTTTTTGCCTGAGCCAGAGCTGGTGGGGTCCAAACTTCCATCCAACGGCGATGTCTTAGCCGTTATTCTGCACAACTTACAGTTGAAGAAGACGTCGCTCCGTGATGTGACGCTTGTCGTTGCTCCCATGGTGGCGCGATACTGGAGCATGGCTCGGATTCCCATGATGAGGAAGGACAACGTGGTGACGAAAATGGAGAAGCTGCATCGGGAGTACGAGCCGGGAGGGGAAGCATCGACGCTCGGTGCCGCAGGTGGCCAAGGAGGAGGCGTTCATGATGGTCTTGGAGAATCTCTTCGACGTGGCCCACGCAGACGCCTTGAAGACGATGACGAATGCGGATGATAAGGCGTTTCTGCTTGCCCAACGCGAACCAGGCCGACGGGGGAGGATGGGGAATATGGATACTGTCCTTGCTGGACAAGAAGCTCGACGATGCCAGAGAACGGAGAGAGAGCTGGAGCAACAGAGGCGCGCGCAAGAAGAGGCAACGTCTTCGTCCGCAGTGGTAGAGCTGGAGTCCCCCACCAGTTCCAGCGCATCTGATACAGAGTCGTCTGCTGAAGCTGCCGAAGTCTGTGATGTTGTTGGCGGGCGAGTCCGCGGAAACGGATCCGGAGAGCCACCACCAACATGATCAGTCCAGCTCTTGCGGCAACGTTGGACAGGACGAAGATGACGGATCGATCGGCCGTTACGTCCTGACTGCGACTGCTGGTGTTCTCGGACGCGATGTCAAGGAGCTAAACATCACCCGCTCTTCCATCCGCCGTCATCGGAGAAAGCACCGGGAAGCACTGGCCTCAAGCTCAAGGAAGAGTTCCGAGCGGACCTCCGCTTGTTGTCCGTGGGATGGCAAGCTGATGCCTGACCTAACCACCAAAGACCATGTGGACAGGCTTCCCATTCTTGTTACAGGGAAGGGAACATCTCAGCTACTGAGTGTTGCCAAGCTTGCCAGCGGGACGGGACACGACATCGCTCGCGCCGTGGTGTCCGCTCTGGAGGAATGGAGAGTTGCAGATCAGGTGGCCGGACTGTCGTTCGACACCACGGCTGCGAACACTGGCAGGAACAATGGCGCCTGTGTGCTCATCGAACAACAGCTCAAGAAGGACATGCTTCACTTTGCCTGCCGACACCATATCCTGGAAGTCATGGTTCAAGCCGTCTTCACCCATCTCCTCGGAGCCTCCTCTTCCCCCGATGTCCTCCTCTTCAAATGCTTCCAGACCTACTGGGAGAACATTGACCGCGAAGCCTTCACCACAGGGATGCAGAGTGCAGAGGTAGCAACTCTTCTGCAGGACATGAAGGACGAAGGCCTGGGCTTGGCAATGTAAGTTCTTCGGGATAGCAGCAACTTGCGTGATGATTGCAAGGAGCTGGTCGAGCTTGTCATCATCTTCCTTGGCGGGGTTCCTGCTCGCGGCGTCCGGTTTCGAGCTCCTGGACCAATGCATCAGGCACGTTGGATGAGTAAGATCATCTATTCGTTCAAGGTATGGATGTTTCGCGATCAATTCTCCTCAAGAAGAGAAGAGAACGCACTGATGAAGATGTGCGTCTTCTCTGCGAGAGTGTACGCAATGGCGTGGATGAAGGCAGGGTTCCCCGCTCAAGCTCCTCGACTCTATCTGGATCTACTGAAGGCTCTGGACACGTACGGAAAGATTGGCCCGAGGTGGGGAACGTTGCCTTGAAGAAACTCTCCAGCCACCTCTGGTACCTGTCGGAGGAGCTGGCTGGGCTCGCCTTTTTCGACCCGAAGTCTCCGTTGACAGGAAGAAGGCGATGGCGATGGCTACAAGGTAAGAGAGCGGTGAGAGGGAGGAATCAGCTCGAAGAGGGTCATGTTGCCAGAAATCTATCCGCAGTGTCCATCTTGAAGATTTCGTCACGGATCGAACGCTCGGCTTCTTCGAGAAGCTCAACCTGGACAAGTCGTTCCTGGACTTCCCCGGAGACGTGGGAGGAACGGGAGCCGTTCAAGGCGGCGGCAGCAGTGGTCCACAAGCTGGCGTGGTCGCCATGCGGAACGTGGGTGGCCTCTCAATGAATACAACCGGTCGCTGCCAGGTGAGGAGCGCTCCTCCTCCCCTTAGGGGGGGGCCCCCGAAAAAAATTCGGAAAAAAAAAAAACCCCTTCCCCCCAAACACAACAATTATTGTTTTCGCCCCCATACCCTCCTTTTTTGAAGAAAAAAACCCCTATTATTTTTTCCCCCTCCGGGGGCAAAAAGAAAATATTATATTTATTTAGTAGTCTTAATTATTTATTAAAATTTAAAAAAAAAAAATTCTTATTTTTTTTTCCTAAAAAAAAACAGGGGTAGGAAGAAGTCTGTGTTTATTTGTTGCACCCTAGTATATATGTATATATATATATTAAAAAGGCTATGGCCGTGGTTGGTGAATTTTCTAGCAGCTAAATAGACACTGGTGCAGCATGGGCTAGGGTGCATGGTGGTATGGGCCGTGGTACATGAGGCATGGAATGTGGTGCATGACAGTATGGGCTGTGGTGCATGACGGTACGGGCTGTGGTGCATGACAGTACGGGCTGTGGTGCATGCCAGTACGGGCTATGGTACATGACAGTATGGGCTGTGGTGCATGGCAGTATTGGCTGTGGTGCATGAAGTAGTATGGGCATAAGTATGGGTTGTGGTGCATGACAGTACGGGCTGTGGTGCATGCCGGTATGGGCTTTGGTGCATGACAGTACGGGCTGTGGTGCATGACAGTACGGGCTATGGTGCATGACAGTACGGGCTGTGGTGCATGACAGTACGGGCTTGGTGCATGCGTACGGGCTTGGTGCATGACCTTGCATGGGCTGTGGTGCATGACAGTACGGGCTGTGGTGCATGACGGTATGGGCTGTGGTGCATGACAGTACGGGCTGTAGTGCATGACAGTACGGGCTATGGTGCATGACAGTACGGGCTATGGTGCATGACGGTATGGGCTGTGGTGCATGACAGTACGGGCTGTGGTGCATGACAGTACGGGCTGTGGTGCATGACAGTACGGGCTGTGGTGCATGACATAGTGCATGCCGGTATGGGCTGTGGTGCATGACGGTATGGGCTTTGGTGCATGACAGTACGGGCTGTGGTGCATGACGGTACGGGCTGTGGTGCATGACAGTACGGGCTATGGTGCATGACGGTATGGGCTGTGGTGCATGACAGTACGGGCTGTGGTGCATGACAGTACGGGCTGTGGTGCATGACAGTACGGGCTGTGGTGCATGACAGTACGGGCTGTGGTGCATGGCGGCATAGCGCGTCGGATAAGCCTGGCGTGGTCGGCGGCGATTATATCACGCCTGCAGGTCAGTTGTCGGCCCCGTGACAGGGGATGTCATAAAGCTCAGAAGGGAACCCAGCAAATCAAGGCCGTCGCGCCCGTCTTGCCAACTGCCTCGGGCGAGGGGCCCCTGACACCTTACTCCAGCCGTCTTGTGAAAGTTCCCTGCGACACGCCCTTCCCCACCATCACCACCACATGCAACCAAGTTCTGTCATGCATTTACACTATTATTATGTATATATAATATATATATATATATATATATATATATATATATATATATATATATTTTTTTTTTTTTTTTTTTTTTTTGTGTGTGTGTGTGTGTGTGTGTGTGTGTGTGTGTGTGTGTGTGTGTGTGTGTGTGTGTGCGTGTGTGAGTGTGTGCATCGTGGAAGTACCTTCGTTTCGCTGGTGTGCGTTACCGGTTTGTGGCGTTTGGGCCGACACGCCGAGCACCCCTGTCCCGGTCGCCTGACGACGCCCCTGCCGGCAGCCCCGTGTCGCCACTGCGGGATGGGACGTCCATGAGTGGGGCGTGGTTCGGAGGTGGTCTGACCGGGCCGTGACGGCCCAGATGACCTGGTGGTCCGCACTGACCACCTACAGTCGTCCAATGACACAGCCGATAGGCTGCTCGTGTCACCGTAATCGTTTGTACTTCAAATGTATAAATATATAATTATAAAGCAATGAAATGAAGAAAATCGAGCGTGATATTTTGAATGTTTGTTGTTTATTGGGTGGTTCACGACGCACTTTATGCACATTCGCGGCTAATGGCGCCGCCCACACCGTTTCGCCGGTGGGCCGCGGGATTGGGAATGTCCCGAGCGGCGCTAGTGTCGAACCCGGGACCTTTGGCACCCAGAGCCCAACACCTTAACCACTCGGCTATCCCCGCCCCGTACTTTGAATGTAATAGCAGAATTATGCAAATCTGCCATGCTGTGTGCAGAGTATTACATATTAGTCAACGATTAAGGAATTAACCTTTGTCCATGACTAAGTTTGCCGTTCTCTTTGGTTTAAGCACGCAAGCAATGTGCTGTGCATATTAATTGATACATGCCTTTGTTATCTTCTTGTTGATTATGGAAGACAAAGAATGCAAAATAATTGCTTTTTGACAGATGGCTTCCATTATTCTTCCATTCAGAATATTTTCAAGAAAATGATCCCAGCAACTATGGACAAAAGGAAATCGTATTGGTACGTCGACTTATTTCAATGTGCTACAATGCTAGTAGGGACGAATCCACGGGTGAACAAAGGGTACCTGCTCCTCTCACCTGAAGAGACATATTGTTGTCAACATTTTGCATTAATCCGCTCAGGTCTCTCCGGTCAGATCCTCATACCCCGACACGGGGAGGGGGCGGACCCGGAGGGGCGACACCCCACTCTAAAGTCCAAACTAAGCGTCGCACGAAAACGAAAGAGGCCCCATCGGAAAGAGCTAGACGAGTAGGGCCAGGGTCCACCCCCAAAATAATTTTCCCCCAAAAGTGACGTCATTAGGGGGCTAGATTTTCACGACTTTTCACGATTTTCATTATGTTTTTGGCTCTGGGGAATTTATTTTTGGGGATATTTGAAGAACAAAATTATTTGGAATTAGAAATGGTCAGCGAAATCGACCAGGGCCATACAATTTTTCGGCCCCAAAAAAACTTAAACTTATTTTTTTTGAAATTTCACCATTTTGAGTTTTCAAGTTCTCTTTAATTTTCCTTTTCTAATGGGCAGTGAAGACCGAGAAACGTTGTTGGAAGTCAAATTGCTCTAGTAAAAAATGCTTAATTTAGCCAGAATCATGCATTTTAACTCTAAGAGGCAAGTATGCAAAATTTATAAGTAGTCAAAAACGGTAAAAAATGACAAATTCCTCTCGTATGTTTTGTTGCATCCCTAAAGGTAAGCAAACGCTAGAAGTTTCATTAAAATATCCGTTTCCATTAAAGCGTGACGACTGGTTGAACTTTTTTGAGGTGACCTCACTTGATCTAGATTAACTCGTTGATCCTGGATGACCTGACTTCAAAAGTTTGTTATCTAACATGCCAAATTAGTGTGGGAAAGAGTAAGCCAAATTTCGGCGCGCTGCCGCGCGCCGTTCGTGCACTATCCGCGAAAAACCTGAGGGGGCGGCTGAGGGCCCCCGTGACGGGACGGGTTAGGATGGTATTGTCGAGAAAAATACGAACATGTTATTGGATAAATATTGTTTTAAACAGACCCGACGAATGTTATCTGTTGCAGCTTTTCGAAATAAGGTATTTTTAGATTGGTTTCAAATTGCCCCCAAGCCGGACATCTGGATTCGCCTCGGCTCGTCTGTGCTATGTGTTGGCCATTTTAGCGCGGTTCCAGCCATATTGCACTGTTTGATATCTGGTGAAGACAACTGTCGTTTTTGGATTTGTTGTCATTGCATGAAGTCTTGCTTTTGAAAGCTGCATATCATTGCTATCTACTAATGCAATTGATGGTCTGCTGTCTTCAGCAGCGGGCATGCCAGAAATATTTGAAATATTTAAGGAGTTATCATGAAAATATTCAATGCATATGATAACATCTCTGGCTCGAATGTTGAAATGGGTCTCACCAACTGAACGATGACTATCCTCATTAGCTTTTTTATCAAGTTTATATTGATTTTTAAAATGCACATTTAGTGAACTGACAGACAGGTTGAATGACCAGTCTCATATTAAACAAACAAACAAAAAACAGTTTAAAAAAAGCCCCCGATCATGACCGGGCTTTCTGACCGAGCTTTCGGCCCATACATTTGTCACTTCTAGTATGTATCTATAACTACAACTAGTGTACGGCTTGATAACTACCTATGACACATCGAACTACATAGCAGGCTGATAATCTTCAATATGCACTGCTACTTCTCATTATGTGCAACATAAACACATCCACAGCAAAGGTACCGAACTATTAAAGCCGGAGGAAAGCATAGGGCCATTAATATTGTTCAACTGGACCAGGCCATCCAGCTTTTTTACAAGTGCAGCACATTGGCAGTTTTCAGAGACTTTTCGTATTCATTTATGATGCATTTCTAATCACTGTTGAGTTAATGTGTGCTATGCATTATTGACCTCTTTCTGTGATCTTAATTGTGACAAGCAGCAAGCTTATGTTCTTACAATTGGCAGCACGAAGAGCATAAACATTTTAATAGTCCTAAATATGACGCAGAACAACCAGTACGATTCTAGTATCCTGTCCGAGATAGCCTGAGACAGTGTTCTTTTTTCGATGTGTGCTCAGAAGGTGCAGGCACAGAACGTGGCTGGGGCCTTGACATCGCTTCATATAGGAACTTGGAGCGCTTTTCGTCTGCCACTGCCACTATTGTCGGCAAACAGAGATACGGTCGTCAGGTCATGGTCGAGCAATCAGCAGATGGTCATCGGGGTGGGGCTGTCGCCATTGCATGTCCCCTAGCCGATGTGATAGCTCCGCAATCGTGCCTGCAAGTAGGACTGACTCTGGTGTTGCACTACAAACTGTGGCCGCAAATCGTATCGCCGATCAATTATAGGTGGACAATGGCTTCGCGGTTTGTGTTGCAAGCTTGACGCATATTGATAGGTGAACGATAGACGAAAACCAGAAGACATGGATTGACATTGATAATCATATGGCATTGGTGGAGCACTATGGCATATGTGTGTCCAAAATTGTTTGCTTTCATCACCAATCGGCAACTTAGCCATCGTAATTGGCAGTAATCTTCGTATAAGTGAAGGATGGTAGCAACAAAATCTAGCGATAATGTATGGTATTTATTGCTATTTGTACATGTTGATTACTTGCATAATTTGACGTATAATCAGTACTGAGATCACCAATGCCGATTACGTTAATACGTGTAATGTATGCGTACTATGCCTAATCGCCACCATGCACGAGGAAAATGTAGTGTTTCATTTAGAGACACCTCAATCACGACGTTTGATATACATGCCAGACACAGATTCAAGGCCATATGAGAATTTGCGTTCAACTTCGAAGTTAGTCTCGATTTACTCACTTGGAGTAGTCTCATGTTGCCTCATATAACATCAGCTATCTTCACTTCGTGGTAGTCTAATCAGCTCTCTTCAGCTTATAGCAGTCTAATCAGCTATCTTCGCCTCATGGTAGTCTAATCAACTCTCTTCACCGTATGGTAGTCTAATCAACTCTCTTCACCTCATGGTAGTCTAATCTGCTCTCTTCACCGTATGGTAGTCTAATCAGCTCTCTTCACCTCAGGGTAGTCTAATCAGCTCACCTCTCAGCTAATAAGCTCTCTAATAAGTGTAAGTATAATAAGCTCTCTTCACCTCATGGTAGTTCAATCAACTCTCTTCATATCATGCCAGTCTAATTAACTCTCTTCACCTCATGTCAGTCTAATCAACTCTCTTCACCTCATGGTAGTCTAATTGACTCCCTTCACGTCATGTCAGTATAATCAACTCCCTTCACCTCATGGCAGTCTAATCGACTCTCTTCACCTCATGGTAGTCTCATGAACACTCTTCACCTCACGGCAGTGAAAGGCACCTCTCATCGCCAGCTGGTGATAATTTATTTTAACTTCACCCTGGTTGGTGGTGTGGGGTAGCTCCAGCTAGCCACATTGGAGCCTAATTTTACCTCAGATCATGAGTCATTAGCTGACATTATGCTACCTCTTTTAATTACATCAGCCAATAAATACATTTCATTGGAGGACATAAAAACCAAGCGGCAAGAACATTCCATGATGGACCTGGCCTCCGATTCGCCTTGACCTTCTGAAGTAGTTCGAGATATACATGTGTGCACCATGACACACACTGCTGACGTTATAAGCTTCACAAAAAATACGTCGTGCACCAAACAGGAAAAAAGCAAGGTTAAACCTTTTGAAAGAAACGATACCTATACCCCGCATAGGTAACTGACCTGGCATGACTTGGGGCCATAGTATTCGCAGAAAATGTCTGTCTGTCGAAGTGTCAGACACAAGCGCACCAAGTCCCGGTCCATTCTGCCATTTCGCTCGTCGGCTATTTCGGAGAAACTGACAAACAGACGATCTGCCGCTGCCCACTACCCGAGGCAGGTTGAGGACTGACGTGAGCAACTGTCAGGTGCAAGTGGTGTAAAAACAACTAGGCGTCGCAGCAAGCACAGGAGCATGTTCACGTCTTCCTGTGTCATTTTGGTCCTCGTTCGACACCGCTTAAATTGACGCTGATAAGTGTGTTTAGAGGGGGTGGGATGGGGATAGACTGACCATTGCTGACTCCCTAGTACAGAAGTGGGTCATTGAATACAAACCCAAGATTGCTAAAGTATGAACGCTACGGAACCTCTCTGTGTGGTTTGTCAGTTTAGCTCACTGTTCTAACCCGCGCCGTCTTTCTGGTCAAATCCCCACACCCCGTCTCGGGGGGGGGGTTGAAGACCCCCTCTAAAGTCCAAACTAAGCATCGCATGAAAACGAAAGAGATGCCAACGGAAAGCGCTTGACGAGTAGGGTCCTGGTCCACCCTTCAAAACAATTTCACCCCGAAGGTGACGTCACCAGGGGGCTAGATTTTCACGACTTTTCACGACTTACATTATGTTTTTGACTCTGGGGAGTTCATTTTGGGGATATCTGAAAACCAAATGTATTTAGAATGAGAAAAGGACAGCGAAATCGACCAGGTGTATAATTTGTTTTGGCCCCCCAAATCTTTTTTTGAAATCTCAAAATTTGGGGTTTTCAAGTTTTCTTTCATTTTTTTCTGTTCCCATGGATAGAGCAGACCGAGATACGTTGATGAAAGTCTACTTGCCCCATAAAAATGCTTACTTTAACCAGAATCCTGTATTTGAACTGCAATTTGGAAAACACGCAAAATTTAAATAGTCAAAAACGAAAAAAAAAAATCCTCTCGTGCGTTTTGTTACATCCGTAAAGATAAGCAAACGCTGAAATTTTCATTAAAATATCTGTATCCTTTAAAGCATGACGACTGGCTTAACTTTTTTGGAGGTGACCTCACTTGACCTTGACTAACTCGTTGACCCTGGACGACCTGACCTGAACATTTTTAATCAGCATGTCAAATTGACGTGGGAAAAGGTATGCTAAATTTGGGCGCGCTGCCGCGCGCCGTTGGTCCGCTATCCGTGAAAAACCTGAGGGTGGCGATTGAAGATCCCCCCTCCCGAGACGAGACGGGTTAATGTTTATGGTGCACTGGACATGAAGGCGTCATTATATATGGTAGGCACTAATGTACTCTATCATTCTACTGATCTTCAAGTTCTAACAAATGCTTCGTGTTGATTACCGTAATACTTGTCGTAACACCCGGAGGTGGTGTAGTGAAGGGGTACGGCCAGGCCCGAGTTCTTGCGGCCAGGAAGAGGCCGGATCCGAGTTGGGGGATGTAGGAAAAGTCCGGGTCTGAAGTGGAGTGGGTGTGGGAGGGGGCACCGGATCCGAGGCGGGGTGGCGTTGACGGGTGTGGTGGGCGGTGAGGTCGAGGGGCGATGGGGCTGTGGAATCGGGGGCCGGTGGAGCGGTGGAGTCGGGAAT
The DNA here is from genome assembly GCA_034440575.1 of Imbricaverruca yamaguchii. Classification (NCBI taxonomy): domain Eukaryota; kingdom Metazoa; phylum Arthropoda; class Thecostraca; family Neoverrucidae; genus Imbricaverruca; species Imbricaverruca yamaguchii. The sequence goes on from JAOTOL010001579.1 coordinate 1,765,478, forward strand.
CGGTGGAGCGGTGGAGCCGAGCATCGGTGAAGCGTTGAGGAGGGAGGTGTGTCGGGCTCCGGGAGCCGGCTGCCGGTGAAATGGCAGAACGGGTGGGAGCTGGCGTTGGAGGGTGTGGGTTTAGGTGTGAAGAGTGGGGGGGTGGGGGGGGGTGGGGGGGGGGGGGGGGGGGGGGGTGTGGTTTCCCCCCCTGGCCCCCTTTTTCCCTTTTAGGTGGGGGGGGGGATGTGGGTGGTGTTTTGTGGGGGGGGGAAAAAAAAAGGAAAAAAAAGGAAAATTTTTTTGTAAGTGTGGCACAAATGTAGCCCCGGCTGGTGTTCAGAGTACGATGCAGCGTGAAGGAGCAGCGCTGATTATTGAAGGTGTGTGTATGTGTCCAGAAGCGTTTGTGTGTCAGCGATGCTCTACGTTTGAACGATGATGTGGGTGGTGTGTCTGTAGATCGTAAAGTGTTTATTGAATAATCTGGCGCTCGGGAGTAAAAGACGACTCTCGCGTGATGATGTGGCCTGGGTCTGTGTAGGTGCCTACCAGGTAGGGGCCTTTCGTGGCGCACGCTGTATGCGCTGTTGTGGGTGACGTGGTGTATTGGTCGGTCCCATCCATCCCATCCATCCCTCGTGACTGAAAATACCCGGACTCGTTGCACCCGTGGACCGAGCTTTCGCCCCCTGGCTCTTCCCCGGCCGCAATGGCCCGAGACAATGGGCTCGTCACCTTTAGGTCTCTTCCAGGTGGTAAAGGTTAGTTGGGAGAACGGGAAAAAGCTGGAGATTTGGCGTGGGAGGTTTTCCTTCTAGAGTCCCAGGAGTGTTCGTCTAGGGATTTGGAAATCTTCTAGTATTAGCTTCTTCTGTCGCTACAGGTTTGTCTTCTTCTCAAACCTTGCTTCCTGGCTTTTGCTTGCTGACTGCTTGGCTTGGCTGCTCTGAGAAGAGCTGATGTTTGATTGGTTATTTTTTAATTTGTTTGCAAATATAAGCGCTGCGAGGGCGCAAAGTCGATTGATCGGCTGCCTGCAGTTCACACCGCCTACTAGTGTTCAAGGTCACACAGGTTTCGTCGGCGCGGCGTGCCGGCCGATCTTGACCTCATTTGAACCTGGGATCATGAAATTCATACTGCAGAATTCACCACAGCCGTAACTCACCATCAGTTGTGTGCTTCTAGCTTCAGTAGTTTCCAAGATCGGCGGAGCTGGATCCCGTCCCCCTCCTCTGGCTTGCGCTATATAAGAGGCCCTCCGCGCTGTATTCGTGGGCTGTGCTCGTGACATACCAGCGAGTCGTTTGGCGCGGAACGCTCGAATCAACGGCGGGCAGGCTCACCAGTGGGTCATGCTGGCGGACAGGCCCACCAGTGGGTCATGTTGGCGGGCAGGCCCACCAGTGGGTCATGTTGGCGGACAGGCTCACCAGTGGGTAATGTTGGCGGGCAGGCCCACCAGTGGGTCATGTTGGCGGGCAGGCCCACCAGTGGGTCATGTTGGCGGGCAGGCCCACCAGTGGGTCATGCTGGCGGGCAGGCCCACCAGTGGGTCATGCTGGCGGGCAGGCCCACCAGTGGGTCATGTTGGCGGGCAGGCCCACCAGTGGGTCATGTTGGCGGACAGGCCCACCAGTGGGTCATGTTGGCGGACAGGCCCACCAGTGGGTCATGTTGGCGGACAGGCTCACCAGTGGGTCATGCTGGCGGACAGGCCCACCAGTGGGTCAGTTGGCAGCAATCTGTGGCTCAGATCTGCATCTCAGGACGACAATACTCAGTCGAGAGCCACTCCATACAGCCACTCGACCACACTCAGTACTACCGCGTGCCAAAACACGTCGGACCATTTACCCTTGAGATATTTGGCAATAAAATCAGATGAGAAAGTCTTCCTAAAATTGGGCCCAGGTAGCCTACTTTCGTCCAATTTTCAGGGGATCTTCTCATATATACACACACACACACACACACACACACACACACACACACACACACACACACACACACACACACACACACACACACACACACACACACACACACACACACACACATACACACACACACACACACACACACACACACACACACACACACACATACACACATATATATATATATATATATATATATATATATATATATATATATATATATATATATATATATATATATATATATATCGTCACATTATGATAATGTAAGTCGACATTTCGATCTCTAGACAAGCGATGGCTTCAGGCAAGCTTTGGAGCTTCCGAATTGCATGATCCGAGCTATGGCGCTCCCATGCTTCATGCGAAGGATCCAGCATCACACCGATATGGCAGAAGGCTTTGAGACTGGCTGCGACCGCACTGTCTTGGCAACCGTGGACATCTTATTGCGCTCATTATCGCGCAAGCACACACATTTCATCAATAAAGCAGGTTCAAATGAAGCGCATAATTTCATTTCAGCCAGTTGTTGTGCAAGCGAGACGAATGCTAGACGGTCACTGTCGTGATGACAATGACGACAAGTGTCGTGACGGCAATGAGTGAAAAGCATCGTGACGACAATGGCAACAAATGTCGTGACGATAGCGGTGTCGGGATGAAAATGGATGGCAGGTGTCGTGGCGACATTGACAAGTGTCGGGACGACGGTGTTGTCGTGACGACAATTACTCCGTTTACATGAGCAGGTCAGTCGTAAACGAATAGTTTCCGATCTGCCTGATTCGCAAAAGTTCCGATCGCGCGGTCTGTTTACAAGAGCAAAGCAGGCACCTAATCGGATTTATACGATTCGACGGCTAACGCAATGTGGTGAAAAGTGTCGAATATTTGGCGCATTTTTGCGCTTCTGACGCACCTGCTTCGAGCAACGGCGTACACGAACACAATGTATCATCACTGATCCACGTAATTTGAGATTGTTGGGGAGAGATATAGGGAATCTGTGAATTCGAAGGATTCACGGAGCCGATGACGCGTTGTCGATGACAACATAGCCCTTTCTTCTTCGTGAATCAAACGGTGCATTGTTTCCAGGCCAGACTATATTCTATAGCATGGGTTCCAGACAACGTAATGGTGCATTGCTCCAGACTGTGCAATGGTCAAATGAACAGGGTAAATCAGGTTCACTACGCAATCCAAGAGATAGATCAGCAAAGCACAAACGCTGTCACAAATCGCCAAATCGTAAAACTGACGGTTGGGGCACGACTAACAACGCGACGTCTCAGCGCTGATTTCAGCTGTTACATGTCTGATTTTTGTATTTTGTGACTAGGTTTGCAATTGTAATGAAAAACAAGACGTTTATTTTTATTAATTACCCAAAATGTACTTAAAATGTAGCAAATAATAGCATCAAGATGTATCATGACCCTTGCAGCCGTGCCGTTGTTTTTTAATAGTTGACGCTTATCGCAAACTTCCACTTACCGAAGCGTAAATTTGCGTTCGGATATTCGCATGCTTTGCTAGCCAAAGCCCGTTTACAAGAGCATTATTTTCGCAAGTTTTCCCAATCGCTGCTGTTCAAGTTTTCCCCAATGTCGTCATTGTCGTGACGGAAGTTTTGCTGCTCATGTAAACGGGGTAAATGACAACAAATGTTGTGACGACAATGACGACACGTGTCGTGATGATGGTGGTGTCGTAACGACAATGACGACAAGCATCGTGACGACAACGACGACAAGCATCGTGACGACAATGGCGACAATGACGACAAGTGTCGTGACGATAATGGTCACAGCTTGTGTCGTGCTGTTGCCCCTACATAAGAATGCACCTCTCTACCTAGAACCTGTTCCACGGCTGCCACACCGGCGGGTTTACTGCATGGGAAAATTGGACGCATGTTTCCCACCAGACACTGGAAATGAGAACAACGTGGTTAGTCATAAGTTGTCGTTTTCGCGACGAGCTAGCTGGCAACGACTGACATCAACTAGACCGCCCTTAAGGTCGGTATCGAAACAGATAATGTCAAGCTAGGTCACAATGCGGTCATATCTGTTCAATGTATTGTTTTAGTACGTGCATTCGGCAGCCGTCTGAAAGGACATGGTTTATTCATATGGACCATGCCATCGGAGCTGGTATTTGGTGGGAACAGCTTGGTCCCAGTATACCGTGAGTGAGCTCCGCGACTCTATGCCCCTCAGGGACAGGTTGACCACTGCATGCCATCGGAGCTGGTATTTGGTGGGAACAGCTTGGTCCCAGTATACCGTGAGTGAGCTCCGCGACTCTATGCCCCTCAGGGACAGGCTGGTTAGTCAGTTGCTCCAGTGCGCGTGCTAAGGTGGCTGGTGTGTTGCATGCAATACAGGGACATTCACCATCACTCCAACGTACGAATTCAATCTGTATTAACCTTCGCCCTTATAGGGGGGGGGGGATGAAACCTCCTTAGGTCTTTTGTGCATTCCTTCCAAACCGATGAACGGATCGCTCTGAAATATTTCGTACCCTCTGGGGCAACCTTTTGACGACTTTTGGCGAAACTGTTTTGGGAGGTCATATCAGGGCACGGAGTTATGAGGTCATAAAACCTCCGACCAGTTTTCAACAAATGCGTGATTATCGCACGTATTTTGTTACGTACTTAGCGTAATTATGGGCATATAATGAAAAATACAGATGCCCAGATAGGTTCACATTGAAAAATAATGTTCCAAAAATTGGCCACCTCGGTTGACCTCCGTTAACCTTGTTTGACCTTTCGACCTTTTATAGCTGGCCTACGATAATTTTTCGTTCTGAATTCGAATTCAGCGTCAATTTTTACCCTAGGGAGCTTTAAACGTCGAGAATAGGAACCACGTTTTAGAAAAGTTGGATATTTGGGGTCATGGCTTTGACCTCATTTGGTGCATGATATATCGGTCCGATCACATCGTGTGACATGTCGTTATGTTCCCAAGGTCCAAATAAACATATTTTCGGGCATTTCGTGGATATGTATACAGTAGTTTCGATACAACTGACGATTTTCTTAGGAAAAAATCATTTTAGACCTTTGACCTGACCTAGAAGGTCAACCATTGACCTTAGAAGGTCATACTGAATTCCAATCACGAGATCTTGGCCAGATCTATAACTGTGGTCTTTGGTTCGTTTTCGTAACATGCACGGTTTCGAATCGCCAGGGAGGTCGTACCAACCAACCCCGTATACGACCCAAGGTGGTAAAATGCCGTATACTGGCGAGGGTTAATGATAGTGAATCGGGTAGTCAATCATAGCGGACCGTGGTTAGTCACAGCGCCAATGAAGATCAGTCGCATCATGTCGCATGTGTTACAGAGCTAACTAAAAGAGAAAAGACCGAAGAAAATCGCTGTCATTCACAACACTGAACCACCCAGATCGAGTGAGAAAGCCGACTAGAACCAGGATTATCTTAAATACAGCTTGAATTCCAGTGGAAGAACGAATTACAATCAACAGCAGAAATAATAATGTTATAAAGACGAATACTTCAGGCTTAATAAAACCCATATGGTTCCGTTTTGGTTCCGCCTAAAACGGGGAGAAACTACAAGAGGAGTAAAAAAAAGGGCTGAAATCTGCGCATTGGTGCTAGGGCAGACCGGGTCTAGTTGACACATAGGATGGTTGATACAACAGTATTTGCTCGCAAAGTATGAGGCCGGTTGCCATGGCTACCACACCTATTGCTGTTGGCACGCTCTTCTCGAGGAAAATGAAGCGCACGTCTGTTCGACTAGCGGCTGCGAAATGGTGACGATGTGGCACATTTTTGGAGCGAAGGCAAAGTTTTAATGTTTGTGCTTCGCCTTTGCTTTCTAACTTGTCACCTACTTCCCAACTCTTTAAGTATTTGTTATGATTAATATGTTCTCTTAGCTTTGCAACGATGAAAATGGTGCTTCTTTCTGCAATGGTGAGAAGCTGTCCATCAAATTGATAGTAATACTGCTCGTCTTGTGCTTAAGCGATTGTACGCCATCGAGTGCACATATTGGGCGGGCAAACTACATCAAACCGATGCCAGCATTGTTTGCCCTTTGCTTAAGCGAGTGTACGCCATCGACTGCACATATTGGGTGGGCTCGAGTCGTGACATGCCTGCGAGCCTAATCATGTCAGATAATACCATGCTAGGGGTCATATGTCAAGGAACGATTATGTGAGGTCAAACTATGCAACGTGGTAGTACCTTTGCGCCATAGCTATTTCATTGTGTATCGTTCAAGATTGCCTGCGATCGCTTAGTGAATATTACCTTCCGTCTCAACGGCGGGATGTTATTAAAGGCATAATGATAACCACAGAATGTCTTGACTTCGGCGGTTTGATGGATGGATCTAGATAAAGTAATCGCCAGCTGGTACAGAACTCCACAATTGCCTGAAGAACTCCATAAACTACCGTAATTGCCTGAAGCGTTATTTTGAATGCATTGGTGGCCCAACACCCCACCGAATCTTCCGATGTGGACTTTGGCAGCGGCCATTCGCTGTCGGCTGGTGGATTTGGCTGGAATGAGGGCATAGCCACGGTTGTGTGCCCACCAGGATTATGGAGAAACAATGTTGGAACAACGTGTGTTTGATGCTTAAAATAAGCTAACCTATTTAAGAGTTATAAAGCAAATACATTGAATCATTTAAGTAGTAACTTTCCTTTCTTTGCTTCAGAATCAGAAATACCCCTTTCCCCAATCAAATCATGAAGAAACACGTCCACTGAATAAAACTACCAAGAGTGGGTACGGAGATTCATGTACTTTTGGTGCCGCCGTTGCCGCACCAACCCCAAACTGGGCACTGCCGACTTAACTCGGCCTTAAGTAGGCCTAAGTAAACAAGAAATAAGTGAAATTCATCCATTGCAGGATAACTTATGATATTCATCCCACAGACGCCACACGACTTATTTCATGGTGGAAAGAGCTGTCTGTATGCCCTGAGGACAAACATTTGTCCAGCTGATCGGGCGTGTGAAAAAAGAAAGACACCGACTTGATTTCCATGTCATACATTTTTGTTTAAAGGTTAAACATAATTCAGTAACAAAAGTAAGGTAGGTTCGACTAATGTTTTCAACGCCGAATTTGATGATAATACGAAAATATTAATTATGTTTATAAATATTCACTACTTTAAGATGACTAGATTAGTTTACATCAAACATTCAGTGAGCATTATATTTCGCAAATTGGAGCCGTAAAAATAACAACATATATCACATAACTCATTGCACATCTTACTTACGCACATGTATTACAAGTCTATGCTCGCCTATCGGACAATAGCAAAGCAGCGAAACTGTCACAGCCGGCGCGGCGGAGGAAAACGGGGCTTTGACCTGAAAACAAATTAGTTATGGAAAATGTGGGTAACTGAAACAAGATTGGACGTTCTCGCTTCAGCTTCATGAGGAAACAATCTGGCGAGGGGAGAGGGAACATTCACCTCTTAATGTCTCTTAATGTTGGAGTTACCTTTTAGCACATGCACTATTTGGTGAACTTGACATTTATAAACTTGGTGTGGCATGCTTCATCAATCTTTTTGGGGATGCGGCGGCTGCCATATTTGTGCTAGAGAAATGTATAGTCCGTCAGCCAAAAGTGCAGAACAATACATGTATGTGTGCTTAGTTCAGGGCCACCATGATAAATAACACTGATTCAGTCAATAGCGTTGCTTAAGCCGTTCCAATTGCAAAATATGGCTATATGACTTTCAAAAACAACAAAGTATATTGCATTGTATATCAACGGGTATTTATTTTCACAATTGAGGACCATACGACACATGATGTGACAAACCGTAGCATGAACCCGTCTGACACCCGTCTGACGCCCGTCTGACCCCCGTCTGACGCCCGTCTGACCCCGTCTAACGCCCGTCTGATACTAGTCTGACGCCCGTCTGATACTAGTCTGACGCCCGTCTGATCCCCGTCTGACGCCCGTCTGATACTAGTCTGACGCCCGTCTGACGTCCGTCTGACCCCCGTCTGACGCCCGTCTGACCCCCGTCTGACGCCCGTCTGATACTAGTCTGACGCCCGTCTGACGCCTGTCTGACGTCCGTCTGATACTAGTCTGACTGCCGTCTGATACCCGTCTGACTCACGTCTGACGCCCGTCAAAAAGTGGAACTTGCTTCGACTTTTAGCAAAGCTCCTTTGGACGAAATATTTTACAACTGCGCCGCAAACGCACTTCCGACGTTCGTCCAGAGCGGAACTGGACGGAGCGCCGGATATTCCGGACTTTTCCATTCCGTTTTAGACTGACGTCCGGCGTCCGTAACGCCTGAGACGCGCGCGGTGTGCACCAGGCATTAGTCACGCGACCGAAACCAGCAACGCATCGTCTCCTCATCAGTGTTAGGTGCGTGAATGGCGCTGGATGAGCGAGGACAAGATCTAGTAATGCAGTGAGATCGAATCCCCGTGCTTATCAACCGAAGGCGCTTTCAATTCAGTGCCTATGGACGTGCCATCCGGCAGGTATGTAGCGGTTAAGTCATTTCAGATGCGATAAATTCACAACCATGCATTATTACTGGCAGCAATAAAAATTGGCATCACTGCCTGGCGCTGAACTTGAAAAGCCGACATGCAAAGCCGGATATCTAATCCATCTCTCACAGCGGACGGATGGAGAGTGCCGGTTGCCGTGTCAGGTGTATAAGCTGCCCGCGCACACGAAGATGTCGCCACAAACACCTTTCTTTGAACAAGTAGTGAAATTACTCCGGGACAAATACTGCGATGAAAATGTGCAAAAAATATAAGTGAAAAGCGGATATGGCTCTGACTTTTGTGTGAGAACATTAGAGCCTGAGCTGAAGTATTGGACCATGAAGCCCCTGGAAATATCCCGCCAGAAGAAATTCTGCCGTTGATTTCTTTTTTGAACAAAGAACTTGGTGGAAAATGATAACATTAAAATTGGAAATAAATCCTACACGGTTAGGACGGCCCCATGATTGCTGGTATGGGATGGGACCCCATGACTTATAGCAAGGTGTCCCTGCGCTGTACGGGAGTGCTCTTACAACACCAGGATGTCCCCTGCAATTGCTGGAGCGCTGTTCCTTCCAGAAGTTCCCCAGCCATGGGTGTAATCTCTGAGGGGGAGATAAAATTTCCCTCCCCCATTCCTGAAAAGTGGCGATTTGCTCCCTCATTCTTTTTGTGTCATCCTAAGTCTCAGCTATTAAAATGCCTGTGCATGATCGACGCAAAATTATACTTAATCTTTCATAAAATGAAAATATATATGCAAGAAAATCACAATAAAATCAGAAGCCGATCTAGCCAAGCAACGGGCTTCACAGGCTACCTGCCGTCACAAAGTCTGCGTGTGGTAAATCAGAAAACGGTATAATTGTCTCCTTCCAAGCCATTCTTCAATAACATAAACCTTGATCATCTTCTGCTTTCGCTTGGGTGGAAAATTATGCTTTGCGATACAACAAATTTGCATTATCGCAAGGCTTGGTAAGTTTTAGGCTGCCTTCCACTTCGCATATATCGATATATCTTGAACAAACGTGACACCGGGTGCCCTTGCGCGTCTTCGTCAGTCAAAAGCACGTACGATAATGCGTACAATCATACGTACAACCACTGCTGTAACACATTCGCACACACACACACACACACACACACACACACACACACACACACACACACACACACACACACACACACACACACACACACACACACACACACACACACACACACACACACACACACACACACACACACACACACACACACACACACACACACACACACACACACACACACACACACACACACATACACACAAACATATTTATATACATATATATATATATATATATACATATATATACATATATATACATATATATATTATGTATATGCATCTGTTAAAAATAATGCATCTTGCACCATCTTTAACAGAAAATATGCAATTAGAGGTCATCAATTCAAAATTAAAATTAACCACAGCAGGACAAGGTTAAACCGCGCCGTCTTTCCGGCCAGATCCTCACAACCCGTCTTGGGGGGGGGGGGGCGGTTAGCAACCCCCCTCTAAAATACAAACTAAGCATCGCACGAAAACGAAAGAGGTGTCATCGGAAAGCGGTCGACGAGTAGGTTCCGGGTCCACCCCTCCCAGAACAATGTCCCCCCAAAATGACGTCACTAGGGGGGTAGATTTTCACGACTTTTCACTACTTACATTATGTTTTTGGCTCAGGGCGTTCATTTTGGGGATATATGAAGAATAAAAAATTATTTGGAATGAGAAAAGGAGAGCGAAATCGACCAGGGTCATATTTTTTGGCCCCCCAAAATAAAACATTTATTTTTTGAAATTCCAAAATTTTTAGTTTTCAAGTTTTCTTTAATTTTACTTTTCCATTGGGTAGAGCAGACCGAGAAACGTTGTTGGAAGTCACCTTGCACTAATAAAAAATGCTTACGTTAGGCAGAATCCTCTATTTGAACTGCAATTTGCAAATATATAAAATTTGTATGTAGTCAAAAACGAAAAAACGAAAAAAATTACGTCTTGTTGCATCCCGTCCACGTCCGCTCATACGTCTTGTTGCATCCCTAAAGATAAGCAGACGCTGAAAGTTTCATTGAAATATCTGTATCCGTTAACACGCGCCCTGGAGGGGGGGCGAAATCCGCCCACCCCTCCGGTTGTTCGTAGATAACTCCAGGTTTTACCGGCCGATATACGCCATTGTTTGTGTACCTGCCAATAAATGACCGGCGCGTCGTTTGAAGTAAGAAAAAGTAAAATCGACCGAAACTTTTTCGAGTGAAGGGTCGCTAAAGTCCAAAACATTTCCCAGCGCCAGATCACAAATATCGTCGTTGATGCGCTTCCGGTATACTAGCAAAAAGGAAGTGTTCTTGGCAAAACTAGCGACTTGTTTGATGTACATTGTCATGCTACATTGTCCCAGAGTCATGTCAAGCCACTGAGGTCAAGTCAGGTCAAGTTCATAACAGGTTAACACACGCTCTAGAGGCGGTATGGCGAAATTCGCCAATCCTTCCGACTTTTCGTACATAACTCCATGTTGTACCGGCCGATATACGCAAAATTTATCGCGTACCAGCTTAGAAATGACCGGCGCATTGTTTAAAGCAAGAAAAGTGGAAATCGGCCAAGAGGTTTTCAAGTTAGGGGCCGTTAAAGTAAAAACAATTCACAGCGCCAGACCACAAAAATCGGCGCTGATGCGCTTCCCGTATATTGGCAATAGGGAAGTGTTCTTGACAACACTAGCGACTTGTTTGATGCATATTGTTATGCTATATAATTTAAAAGTCATGTTAGGTCGCCGAAGTCAAGTCAGGTCAAGTTCATGACAGGCTAATGGAGGCAAACTTGGTCAACTGGAATGTGTCATAAATGCAAATGACTGTCATGCGATTGATGTCACTTTGCATGTTACTCCCTATACATCCCGAAATCTACTGTTTGTCATTGTGTGCCAAAGCATTTCCATCCTTTATTCATGTATTTCACTCCTTTATTTGCGAAGCCGATTGTGCCGAGCCGTCCAACGGAGCAGTCGGGATGGGAGCCCGGTTCCGGTATCTGGAGCAGATAATGACCTAATAAATTGCTGCTATATAGGTGACCTGAGGTCAAATGGTGGATCTGACATCTGTATTGCATCATTAGTAATGTCCAAAACATCATTAATGCCAATTTTGGAGCATTTAAACACAACCACAGTGATCCATAACAATGACAAGCCAAGCCACGCAGAACCAGAAAATTTTGCTATTTTGACCTCATTTCACCTTGAAGATATTGACCTAAGGTCACGCACTTTGCACACAATAGAGTTCACTATCGTGCCCATCCACCCTGTGAATTTCGTTGCTCTAGCCTTCATAGAAGCTGAGATCTTAGGGGGGGCTGAATCCGCCCCCCTCTCCAGGGCGCGTTATTTTCAGAGGCCCTCCAGGGCGCGTGTTAAAGCGTGACGGCTGGTTGAACTTTTTTGGAGGTGACTTCACTTGACCTTGACTAACTCGTTTTCGAAATTTTGAAGCTAGACGACCTGGCTTCAAAATTTCGAATCACCGTGCCAAATTGATGTGGAAAAAGGTATGCCAAATTAGGGCGCGCTGCCGCGCGCCGTTCGTTCACTATCCGCGAAAAACCTGAGGGGGGTTGAAGACCCCCGAGACGGGACGGGTTAAGACAGTCTTTCTTCACCAAGTGGGTAATGGAACACTGGAACCAGCTGCCAGAAACCATTGTTAGTAGCAAGCACATTGAACATCTTCAACATAGACAACAGCATAGACAATAAGTATAAGAATAGAGGACTTGCTTTTCAACATTCTAGGGAGGGCTGATCGACGGATTTGGTGGGCAACTGGTTGAGTGTCCAGAGTGCAACCAAGAAGGCCCCTTGTGGCTCATATTTGCACTGATCTTTATGTCTTTATGTCCTCATATATATATATATATATATATATATATATATATATATATATATATATATATATATATATATATATATATATATATATATATATATTATATATATATTATATATATATATATATATATATATATATATATATATATGTAAAGACATATAATTAAAATGAAAGAAGATGAACGACGTATATACTCCATACACCCACATACACACACATATGTACATATACATATACATATATATAGTACCTTTCCATATATATATGGTAATGTACTATATATGTATATATTTATATTATATATATATATATATATTTTTTTTTTTTTTTTTTTTTTTGTGTTTTGTTTTTTGTGTGTGTGTGTTGTGTGTGTGTGTGCATATGTGTGCATGTGTGTGTATGGAGTATATACGTCGTTCATCTTCTTTCATTTTGATTGTCATGTTGATGCCTCTTTCCGTTCACTAATTGCAATTAGCCGAGCAATCAGAGACTACGCTACAGTAGTAATTCCAACTGCACCTGAAGTGATTCTGCGACTCGGGTGGGGCGTCGTGCTGGAACTAGTGGGTATTTTGATCGGAGCGATTGTATGGCGGGTGATAGCCGTGCCTTTTGACGTATCGCGAGCGCTAATATTGCATCGTTACAAAGGCCGTTGTCGCTGTCACGATATCACTGCTGTACACTGCTATAACACTGCTGTACCACTGCTATAACACTGCTATAACACTGCTATAATACTGCTGTACTACTGCTATAACACTGATGTACCACTGCTATAACACGATGCACCACTGCTATAACACTGCAATAACACTGCTGTGCCACTGTCATGACACTGTTGTACCACTGCTATAACACTGCTGTACCACTGCTATAACACTGCATAACACTGCTGTACCACTGCTATAACACTGCTGTACCACTGCTATAACACTGCAATAACACTGCTGTGCCACTGTCATAACACTGCTGTACCACTGCTATAACACTGGTGTACACTGCTATAACACTGCAATAACACTGATGTGCCACTGTCATAACACTGATGTACCACTGCTATAACACTGCTGTACACTGTTATAACACTGCAATAACACTGCTGTGCCACTGTCATAACACTGCTGTACCACTGCTATAACACTGGTGTATCACTGCTATAACACTGATGTACCACTGCTATAACACTGATGTACCACTGCTATAACACTGCAATAACACTGATGTACTGCAATTCATGTATAACACTGTTGTACCACTGCTATAACACTGCAATAACACTGATGTACCACTGCTATAACACTGCTGTACAACTGCTATAACACTGGTGCACCACTGCTATAACACTGCAATAACACTGCTGTGCCACTGTTATAACACTGATGTACCACTGCTATAACACTGATGTACTACTGTCATAACACTGATGTACCACTGCTATAACACTGCTGTACACTGTTATAACACTGCAATAACACTGCAGTGTACCACTGCTATAACACTGCTGTACCACTGCTATAACACTGATGTACCACTGCTATAACACTGATGTACCACTGCTATAACACTGATGTACCACTGCTATAACACTGCTGTACAACTGCTATAAGACTGCTGTACCGCTGCTATAACACTGCTGTACCACTGCTATAACACTGCTGCACCATTTATATAAAACTGCTGCGCCACTTCTATAGCACTGCTGTATCACTGCTATAGCACTGCTTTTTCACTGCTGCAGCATTCCTGTTACACTGCTGTATCATTAATGTCGCACTACTGCAGCACTACTATAGCCTGCTGTAACTGCTATAACCCGTGTGCGCATACACGAGTGTGCAGCGGAGCGATTGCCGATATGTGATTATGACTCGGACGGCACACAGTGATTATGACTCGGACGGCACACAGTGGTTATGACTCGGACCAAGTGCTCGGACGGCACACAGTGATTATGACTCGGACGGCACACAGTGACCATGACTCGGACGGCACACAGTGATTATGACTCGGACGGCACACAGTAGTTGTGACTCGGACGGCACACAGTGATTATGACTCGGACGGCACACAGTGATTATGACTCGGACGGCACACAGTGATTATGACTCGGACGGCACACAGTGATTATGACTCGGACGGCACACAATAGTTGTGACTCGGACGGCACACAGTGGTTATGACTCGGACGACACACAGCATGCGAGTGACCATGACTCGGACGGCACACAGTGATTATGACTCGGACGGCACACAGTAGTTGTGACTCGGACGGCACACAGTGGTTATGACTCGGACGGCACACAGTGAGTTGTGACTCGGACGGCACACAGTGATTATGACTCGGACGGCACACAGTAGTTGTGACTCGGACGGCACACAGTAGTTGTGACTCGGACGGCAAACAGTGAGCATGACTCGGACGGCACACAGTAGTTGTGACTCGGACGGCACACAGTGATTATGACTCGGACGGCACACAGTGATTATGACTCGGACGGCACACAATAGTTGTGACTCGGACGGCACACAGTGGTTATGACTCGGACGACACACAGTGAGCATGACTCGGACGGCACACAGTGACCATGACTCGGACGGCTCACAGTGGTTATGACTCGGACGGCACACAGTGGTTATGACTCGGACGGCACACAGTGGTTATGACTCGGACGGCACACAGTGGTTATGACTCGGACGGCACACAGTAGTTATGACTCGGACGGCACACAGTGATTATGACTCGGACGCGCACAGTAGTTGTGACCGGACGGCAAACAGTGATCATGACTCGGACGGCACACAGTAGTTGTGACTCGGACGGCACACAGTAGTTGTGACTCGGACGACACACAGTAGTTGTGACTCGGACGGCACACAGTGATCATGACTCGGACGGCACACAGTAGTTGTGACTCGGACGGCACACAGTGATTATGACTCGGACGGCACACAGTAGTTGTGACTCGGACGACACACAGTAGTTATGACTCGGACGGCACACAGTAGTTGTGACTCGGACGGCACACAGTAGTTGTGACTCGGACGGCACACAGTGATTATGACTCGGACGGCACACAGTAGTTGTGACTCGGACGACACAGTAGTTGTGACTCGGACGGCACACAGTGGTTATGACTCGGACGGCACTCGGCTGGAGAGTGCTCGATATTCGCTCTACGAGCAGTAACTACTGTAATTAACACAGTCAGATTGAATGCGATATTGTCTTCGGTACTTGCGGTGTGATCGCATGTTCGTGGGCTCCTGTGTAATTACTTAAGTCTCGAGTGGATTTCCCCACTGATGAGGCTGTATACTTGTCCAGAGGTCAAGCGTTGTCGACTGGATTGTGCAATTAGATGACAAATTGTTCGTTTATGAAGCGCTGGATGTCAAGCACATGCCACCATTTCTTGCGACAAGTTTGATTTTGTGGGCTACCAAAAGTATTTCATCTTTAGTCGACCAACAATTTTGGATGCATGAACTATCTCCTTGCTACTCAATGTAATAAGTGGTGTGTTTCCTGCGGCGTACGCATACACTTACACCGGAATCAAATACAAATCGTGGTGCAGTTTCAAAATTCAGTTCTTTGTTTTTATTTCCTGTGGTAACAGCTCACACATTTTTATGTTCCTCTATGGATGCTAATATGAGCGATTGCATTGTATCTGGGCTATTTAAAACGGCACGCAAAACGATATTTACCCAGCACGGAAAATGTGGCGTTACCTTACATCATAAAGATCACGGTATATCAACTTCGGCATACATTGATGCATGCTTATCCTGTACTCTGCATGTCACTCGCGAAACCCTGCGGTCAGTTCCTATTTATGTTAATTGGACTCGGAAAATGTCAAATGTCCACGCGCAACACGTTCTCAGTGACGTTGAAAAGCCAGCGCCACATTCGCGTGCCAATCGAGCGCACCTAGGCGGGGCAGAAATGGCACGCCGATCTGCGGGCGCCGGCCCGGCCGTGCCAACTGCGCCAGTGGGGTGGCGCGGCAATGTCAAGGCCGTGCCAGCCAGCCCTATAAGTATAAAACCAGGCCACCGCCGCCACCGGCGCCAGTGCCCGACAAATCAGCACCATGAAGGTAAAGCGGCGCGTGGGCGTGGTTCGGCGCAGGCGACGGGGGTGCACCGGGCGACGGACGGCGGCCGCGGCAGGTCCAGCGTCGCGCTGCGCGAGTCAGGTCGCGCAGCGCGAGTCAGGTCGCGCAGCGCGAGTCAGGTCGCGCAGAGCGGCCGTGTCGGTGCTGTGGCGCAGGTGTAGTGCCCGATGGTGCGGCGGATGTCGGTCGGGTGGCTGGCGGCGGTCGCCAGGCTCGCGCAGTGTGTCTCCGTTCCGGGTGGAGTTTGCTGGTGTTGGATGTCGGGCCGATTCTCGCCAATGGCACGCGGATTGTCGGTGCCGCTGCTCTGCGGTGGAGCTAGGGTGCCACATCGTGCAGGACGTTGATGGTGGCTGATTTTTTCCTTTTCTGGGTTGGTTCTATTGTTTTTTGTTTTGTTTTTGCTGATCTGACGTCAAACACTGTGATATCATGCAAGCTCTAACAGCTCTTTGTGAATTTCGCATATTTCCCGCATTTAGTAAGCATCCACATATGCACTGTGGGATATAGATGGCATCGCACCTTTAGAGAACCATGCAATTAGCAAAGTCTATCGTTGCATGTAAATAATATGTTTCAAAAGTTGCTTGACTCCTTACCATGGTCTGAGATTCGCCTTTCTGTTACTACACATAAACATACTCATGTTAGCGGTGCCAATGATTTCTTGCCACAGAAATAACACATGTCTCAACCACGGAACCGTACTCATTACAGCGATGCCAAAGGGAGGTCCTACTGTAGCACATGTCTTAACCACAGAACCGTACTCAGTGCACGGTGTCTGAGAGGGCTCACTGCGGTGTGTCTTTACCACGGACCAATGCTAGCCAGGCCTCAGCCACCATGGACAACACGGTGTCGCCATCTGTCATAGATCAGATCATTAAATCGCTGGACAAACCTGCACGATACTCCAATTATGAGACAGGAGCGTGTCATTGCCTGCATGGCACAGAAGTGCGCGTGCACTGTCCGACCAAAACAGCTAGCACAACAGACGTCATGATCAGTGTCACGTGCCCGATGCGTTGTATTTTTCACGTGCCCCCGGCCCTGCCGCAGGCTCTGCTTCTCCTCGCCGCCGCCGTGCCCTGGCTGGCGCTGGCGGCGGCCGGCGGGCGCACGGTCGCCCCGGGCCACGCGCCCGACTACGGCTACGCCTCGCGGCCGTACCAGTTCCAGTACGGCGTCTCGGACGACGCCACGGGCACGCGGTTCTCGCACGAGGTCAACAGCGACAGCAGGACCGTGCTGGGCGAGTACACGGTGGACCTGCCGGACGGCCGGACGCAGCACGTGCGCTACACCGCCGACCAGGAGGGCGACGGCGGCTACAACGTGGTGGTCACCTACGACGGCGTGGCGCAGTTCCCGGACACGCCGCCGGCCGACGGCCGCGCCGCCGGGCCGCACGGCTACGGCGCCGGGCCGCACGGCTACGGCGCCGGGCCGCACGGCTACGGCGGCGGGCCGGCCTACACGCCGCCCGCCGTCCACCTGCTGAGGCCGGCTGCCGGCCGCGCTGCCGGTCCGGCTCGTGGGAACACGCCGGCCGGCTACCACCCGGCCCGGTACGCGCCCGCCTCGGGCTACGGCACCAGCGCGGCCCACGGCGGCCGCTCGGCCTACAACTCTCGCTACGGCTACAAGGTCGACTCGGCCCGCAGGCCTGCACCTCTGTATAGTGCTGCTCCTGTCCGTAAGCCTGTCCCTGCGTATGAAGCTGTCCCCGTTCATAAGCCTGCCTCTGCGCATAAGCCTGCCCTTGCGCACAAGCCTGCCCCTGGGTATAAGGTTGCTCCTGCCCATGAGGCTGCCCCAGTCCGCAATTACCAAGCACTTTCGATAAACGCCTACAAGGTGAATTCTAACTATGGGGTTGCCCCTGCCTATAAATCTGCCCCTGTGGACAAAGCTATATATCCTACCTATAAGTATAATCCCACCCCAATGATCATCCCTACACATACACCCAATTCCGTTGCTGCCACCCACAAAACTGTCCCTGTGCATACCGCTAGTCCCGTCTACCACGTATCTTCTGGCTACAAACATGCTCCTGCCTACACTGCTTCCCCCGCCCAGCCTGCTTCTCCAGCTTACCCAGCAAGCTTCACTTACGGAGGACATGCCCGGAAGAACAGCGCTGCCTACAGGCCTGCCTACGGACCAACTACCGACTACGTTGTGAGGGCTGCCTACGGCGGCATGAACTACAGACCTGTGTGCCTGTACGGCGCCGGCGTCGCCCACGGTCAGTTCGCGGGCTACGCGCCTGAGTCCTACTACGTCGCCGGAGCTGGGTACCAGATGACCCCGGCGTACGCTCGCGGGTCCTCCTACGCGCCGGTCTCCTTCTACCACTCGCCGTCGACATACCAGACGGCGTCGAGACACTCTCGGCCAGCGTCTCACGCGTCCGTCCCCGGCGGCCACCACCAGGCTGGCGGCTACGGCAGCGCGACATACTACGCGCCGGAGTCGACGTACGCGAGCGGCTCGGCACGCCAGTGGAGTTCTACCGGCGGCCAGTCTTCTTCACACGGGTCGCTCGGGTCCAGCGGCGCCTCGTCCTACTCCGGCCACTCCGGCACCGTCCACTCGCCCTTCTACAAGCCCGTCGGTGGCTACGGATCGGGCTCCGGCTACACGTCCGGGCCTGTCCAGTCTCAGTCCCGCCCAGCAGGTCCCGCTGCTCACCGTGGCTCGCACGCGCGCGGATCTTCTCCAGCCGCCCACGGCGCCTCCCTCGCCTACGCGCCTGGCGCCTCCTCTGGCTACCGGCACCCCTCGTCCTCCACGTACACGCCTCTCCTGAAACCCCTGACCCCTCCCAAAAAGATCAAGTTCGTTCACGTCTACTACCCCGGCCCGTACCACAAGACCAAGTCGGCGTAACTGATGGTGGCATGCAGGTGGAGCGTGTTAATTGTATTCGAACAGCTGCGGTTGGATGGAGGTCGTGTTACATTGTTGTGTGGCAGTAACCTATTGCGTAAATGTGGAATACATGGCCGCGGCGTGGTATTTGTTGCCTCGCATAAACAATCGGTCGGGACGGCGTGCATTCGTTTTCCTTCATGGAAAATACCTATAGCATGCGATACCTCGCTCGGCATTTTAACACTTCGGGGACGAGTAGTCTAGGGGTAAGTTTCCCAGTCTCACAATCGAAAGATGTTCCAGTCTCACCTGTCGCTACTCTTCGCCCGCGACCAATCGGCGTGAGAGATTGGCGACGCTACATTACTCAGCGTTTAATGTGCCGTAAAACCAATAACCAACCAACCACTTCTGCACTTTAACTTCAACACGCCCCTGCCCTGGTCAATAAGGTTACATGTGGGAAGGCGGTGTCATTAAGGATAGCCTGCAACATGCGATGCACCACTCGACACCTGACTTCAACACGCCCCTGGCCCACACGGCTACACGTGGGAAGACGGTGCAATTAAGGATAGCCCGCAACATGCGATGCACCACTCGACACCTGACTTCAACACGCCCCTGGGCCACGAAGCTACATGTGTGAAGACGGCGCCATTAAATACCACCTCGTGGACCGGGTGGTTCCTCTACGGGCAGCTGGAGGACGGCTGGGCTACTTCTTACGTTTGATTATCAGATCCGACCGACGGTTTGTGTGCTCCTCGAACACCTCCACTGTTTGCATCAAAATACGTGGTGAAAATTATATGTAATAGGTTGCAATAATGCACAAATGAATGATGGCCGTACATACAGCCAATTATTTCAACTTGAAATATTATGGAAAACATCAGTTTCACTGCTTAGAATAGCTAATCTCATCAAAAGCAAAATACCTTCTCTCGTGTGTTTTTCGGTCACTGCGGCTGCATTGAACTGTGAAGATATACCAAAGTTGTTCAAGGTATGACAAATATTCTCGCCTTGAATCTAAGCACGCTTAAAGGAGAAGCTTGGGCTTTTTTACTTCACGCCCATTTCTCGTCGAACAATCGACGACATACTCAATTGTCGTTGGCCAATGAACGACAATCTCAGTTGTTGTCGACCAACCAACAACATCCTCAGTTCTTGGTGACCAATCAACAGTATCCTCAGTTGTTGTCAAACAATCAATGACATTAGGAGTCAAAGAATCCCTGATATTGTCCGACGCATATCACAGGATCATATCACAGAGTAGTTGTAATTTTATGAGCCTAACATTGTCTGGTACACATTTTCCACGACCGGGGAACGACTTTGTGTATGGCATTTACGGCTACCCTGAAACGATGCTTTCCCTGCTTTTTAAGTTAGCTATTTGTTTGAGTTTGTTTCGGACAGCTCCCAACAATGCAAAACTAGGAACGAAAAGATTGGGGAGAACAGAGGGCGTGTGTGGAGGAGTGTACAGTGTACAGAGGAGTGTACAGAGTGTACAGAGGAGTGTACAGAGGAGAAAGCACGAGGGCGGGTGTGGCTTGGATATGACATGATGGAGGGAGGACGGTTTCATCACTCTGTTCATGATTATTTGTCACTCAAATCACCTAGATGTGTTTTTTTTTTTGGTTCTGAAATAAAATGTATGTCAGATGGCCTGTTGACGTTAGACATTATGATGGAATAGCTGAATACCCGATTGCAGCTGAATTTGGCAGCAATGGCAAAGAAACATACTCTGAGAAGAATCACGGCCACAAGAGGCGCAGTATTCCAGCTGTGACGAGCTGGGTCATGAGGCCGGCGGCCTACACAGCCCCTACAGTCGACCGTGTATACTGTGCCGGTATACCCGACCTGTCCCTGCACACGTGTCACGAGCGTGTCACTTTTGGCCAGTTGTTTGCTCACGGATCGGATCGCGTTTCCAAAGTCTGCCTGCTTGCTGGACGACGTCGGCCTCTGGGCCATGATGTGTGGCCCCCATCGGCCGTACAGCACCAGCCGAATGTGGTGCAAGGCCACTCGTGCCAGCCGACGCTGGCCCCGACCGTTGGCCGCTCGCCAGCTTGCAAACGCGGAACACAGCTCGGCCCCTGCTGAGAGTCCGTGGATCCTGCACCGACACCTATCGGAGCAGCAACGCAGGGCGCAATGCGCAATAAACAACTATCCACTCGGAGGTGGATGGGCGACTGGCGTGCCACAATATGCGGATACTCCTCGTTCCAAATGTTCGATTGAGGTTAATTGGGCGAGACCGGGCTTGTGTGTTGTTTTGCGTCACCGGCAGACAATTGGACCCACCTCAGAAGAAATTCAGCATGTGTTCGCCGAAGTCGCCATTAGCCTAAGCCTCAGCTTTTGCTCGAAGAGAGAGATAGAAAGAGAGAGAAAGAGAGAGAGAGAGAGAGAGAGAGAGGGAGAGAGAGAGAAAGAGAGAGAAAGTGATAGAGAGAAAGAGAGAGAGAGAGAGATATGGATAGAGTTATAGAAAAAGATAGAGATAGAGATAGAGATGGAGATAGAGATAGAGAGAGAGAGAGAGAGAGAGAGAGAGAGAGAGAGGGAGAGAGAGAAAGAGAGAGAAAGAAAGAAAGAGAGAGAAAGAGATGGGGATAAAGATATAGATAGAGATAGAGATAGAAATAGACCTGGAGATAGAGATAGAGAAAGAGAGGGAGGGAAAGAGAGAGCGAGAGAGAGGGTGGATGGCAGCCCGCTGCTGAGTTGTCCAACATGACCCCTGCCACCATGTCTGGCATTGGTCAGCTGTTTAAGTAGATGGTAACTGACCCGGCAGCTGGCTATCATTAGGTCTGTGTGGTTGTGACGAATTCCTCAGATCTCGTTGTGGGCAGGTCTGAGACGGACGTCGCTGTTGATAGATTACTGCGCAGGGCACAGTCGCGGCGTGACCACTTCCGCCGGGCACTGCAGCCAGTGACCGTGCACTGCAGCAGTCAGTGACCGGTAATGCAGCCAGTGATCGTGTACTGCTTTCAGTGATCGTGTACTGCAGCCAGGTACCGTGTACTGCAGCTAGGTACCGCTTAATGTATCTATGTACCGTCTACTGAAGCTAGGTACCATGTAATGTATATGTGTACCGTATATTGCAGGTAGGTACTGTATGCTGCAGTCAAGTACCGTGTACTGCAACTAGGTACCGTATACTGCAGCTGGGTACCGTGTACTGCAGCTAGGTACCTTGCACTTCAGCTAGGTACCGTATTCTGCAGCTAGGTACCGTGCACTGCAGCTAGGTACCGTGTACTGCAGCTAGGTACCGTGCACTGCAGCTACATACCGTGTACTGCAGCTACGTACCGTGCACTGCAGCTAGGCACCGTGCACTGCAGCTAGGCACCGTGCACTGCAGCTAGGCACCGTGTACTGCAGCTGGGTACCATGCACTGCAGCTACATACCGTGTACTGCAGCTACGTACCGTGCACTGCAGCTAGGCACCGTGCACTGCAGCTAGGCACCGTGCACTGCAGCTAGGTACCGTACACTGTTGTCAGTAGCCGTACGCTACAGCCAGTGACCGGTACTGCGGCAAGTTACCGTGTAATGCAGCCATTTACCGTGTAGTACAGCCAGTGACCGCGTTCTGATTTCAGTGATCGTGTACTGCGGCCAGGGCCTGCAATTTGGGGGCCGCAGCGTGATTGTGTGGGGCTCTAGCGTCGAGCCTGACAATAGTTTCCATCGCCTTGCTCTATGTATTCGGGTGTCCAAAACCGAATTTTGTTCCCGTGGGGAATATTTGGAACCATAGCGTGATTTTTGTTTGTGTGGGGGGGGCAGGAGCGAAGGAGCGATTCCTGCGGCCCATCACCACTTTGGACCTTCCCACTTTGCCCCTTCCCACTACTTCAGAACACCACTGACAGTTAGTGATGGTGCCTGACAGTGGGAAAGAACTTGTGAGCAGTCAATGAATTTGCATTGAATACAGTGACCGCACACTGAATTCAGTGACCACACTGCAGTTTGTGGCAGAATTCTGCAATCAGTAGCAGAGTACTTCAATCAGTAGCCGAGTACTGCAAGCAGTAGCCAAGTACTACAATCAGTAGCCTTGTACCGAAGTCAGTGGCCATAGGTGTGGGAACAGGGGGCAGGGGGCCATGGCTCACCCACTTTCTACACATGATTGTCAGGGGATCATGACAAGTGTGGGGGAGGCAACAATGGTAGCTGGTCAACCCACCTTTGAGACATTCAAACTTCCTACATTTGAGGATATGAAAACTTCCTGCATTACATAATTTAGGAAAAGCTGCGCATATATAGTAGCGCTTCATTTGAAGTCATGCACACTTGGACATGACACCACAAACGCAACTAATTCAGGAGTTGATGTTATGCAACAGATCCATGGATATTCACACCTTATATTATGCTTCGAAAAGACTATAAAGCAGATAATTTGCCTACCAGATAATTTCATAAAATACATTCATGATGGAGTTTCACAGTGGTTCTTTGACTGCTAACATATTTAACATCGATTTCATTAATATTTCCTACAGAAGAAAAGTATATGTGCTGCAGTAATTTTACTCAATCAAGTTACGACATACAATTCGTAAGGGCAAGTTTCTTTCCTTGATATTACATTGTCATGCATTATATATGGTCTTGGTCCCAGATGCCATACACTTCAATATTTACATGTATTTTGATTGATGAAGCATTAATTAATGCAACTTACTGCCACGATACACGATCATGAATTGTGGTAACATAGATACCATAATGGATTTTGCAGCCTATTACATCAACTTCAAGTGTGAGAAAGCGTCTCAGAATATTAGCATCCTCCGAGGGGATTAGGCGTTCTTGATGCGACCCGACAAGGTCACAATGTAGAGTGATATGAAGAGTGACGATGTGACACGTGATGCTTGTCATGTGACCTGCGAAGACACATGATGAGCATGACAACAATCCGAGTGGATCTTCAGCTACAAGTAGCTGGGTAGTGACATTGACAGCACGTTAAACATTAAATTCAACTTGTGTCCTTCGACATAAATGGTTCGGTCAGAAGGTGGGTTAATGGCATACGTAACAATACCTGCTTAGCAAATACTCTGATCGCAAAACATATTCAATGAATACATTTGGACATTTGGAAAAGTACTAAGCGCCGAATTATAACGGAAACTACTATCCATGCTTTTCATCGTCCAATGATATGCACGTCCAGGCTGAGAACGAAGGACCCCGAAGATAATAGGATGAATTTAGGCCGATTGCGCGGTGAATATTTGTGAGCACTACTTGTGATGCAAGCAGATAAATGGGTACAGGAAAGTCCATTTTGTTCTTCGTATTCCATAGACGTCATTGTTAGGCTATAAAATCATTGAACATGCTAAGTGGCGTACCGAAGGGGGCATTGGGCCAGCCTCCCTCCACCCCCGAGAGATTATGGGCCACCAACAATCTCGCCAGTGTTTGAGAAAATAGCGCCAGAATCCCTGAAAGGCCTGGTGTCCCCAACAATCGCACCGAGGCATGTACAAATTGCATTGGGCACCACAAAAAATCGCGCAGGGGCCCTGAAAAAGCTGGAGTCCCACAAAGAACCACCAAGACGCCTGAAAACTACATTAGGAGCCGAAAATTGTTGCGGGACTATCCAAATCATGCTAAGGACTCAAAAATGCGGTCCAAGGTCCGTGAAAATGTCACTAAGGACCCCGAAAAGTCGCGCCAGGCTCTCAGAAATTCACGCCATGACATTAATAGGTCGGCCAGTTCCCATAGAAATCACAATGGGGCCAACAAGTCTAGCCGGGTGCCCCAAAATCACGCTAGGTCCCAGGAGGTTGGACCGGAGCCCCTGATAATTTCGCTGGGGCCCCCAAAAAGTCTGATCGGGCCCCCTGAAAATAACGCTGGGAGCACAAAAAAGGCTTTGCCATGGGCAAGCAAGTAAGCTACGTTCTTGCTTAATCCTTCCTCTCATCAACATCATTGACCATTTACAACGGGAGACATCTTAAAGACGTATAGTCATATCATGAAAACTATGTCACACCACATACCCTTCAGTAAGGCTGTAATTAGCTTCCACCATCCACACACGCACATGGTGGAAGTTGAAGAAATTTTGTTCAAACAGTAACAGTGATGCTAATGGTTTCACTAGCACCAAGAAGATATACTTATTATTACAACAGAATCCACCAGTCGTGAAAAGAGTTCCGAGTCCAGCGAGAAGTGTAAATATGAAGGTACGTATACTACGATGATAGATCTTCTTCAGTAGCACATGTTGATGTTTGCCAAAGTAGCGCCCCGGGTCCCCCCCCCCCCTAGCGGTGAAAGTTGTATGTTCATCATCAAAATTATCTGGTTCTCTATCCAAAAGTGCTCAACCATTGTCGTTTGCGAAATTCCTGTGTGTGCCCCTGCTGCTAACCCTGGCCATTGTTTGAGACGTTTTCTGCACCCATGTCAGTGGCAGTGCACCAGCTGCCCATCGTTCTCCCGGTCCGATATGGATCTTTATAATTTGTAAAAGTGCAATAATTTCTGAAGTGGCAATCGGTCATGGTTTTGTTGTTGTTATCTCAAACGTGCAACCCACGCACTTTCTGCAAATTTCTATTCTCTGAAATTTATCTAAAAAATTGCAACGATGAAGTTGAAGCGAGCATAATCTGCGAATGAGTTTGGGCCGGTAGCTGTATCTGGGTCGAGGGAGGACATTCTGGTCCTGTCCTCCCTGTTCCATCGTGGATCAGACAGAAGGTCCCACCAATGAAATGCATTGTGGCAAGTCTGAACAAAGCCAAGCTTGATATAATAACAGGATAATGAATGGTGAAAATAGACGTGCCGTGTTATGCTCGATATATCTTGTGTTACGAAAATGAATACAGTTACATCCCATCTCGCAGCTTTTTTCCGGCTCCAGTTGAATCTGGTGTGTCGTCGTCGCCTGACCCTGCCGCTGACCTATGTTGTCTCCTGTCCCTGCCACTGACCCACACTGTCGCCTGCCCCTGCCACTAGCCTACGTTGTCTCCTGTCCTGGCCCCTGGCCCATACTGTCGTCTGCCCGTGCCACTGTCCTAAACTGTCTCCTGTCCCTGCCCCTAACCCACACTGTCGTTTGCCCCTGCCACTGGCCTGTATTGTCTCATGTCCCTGCCACTGTCCTAAACTGTCCATTGTCCCTGTCCCTGACCCACACTGTCGCCTGCCCCTGCCACTGACCTATGTTGTCTCCTGTCCCTGTCCCTCCCACTGGCCTACGTTGTCTCCTGTCCGTGTCCCTGACCCACACTGTCGCCTGCCCCTGCCACTGGCCTATGTTGTCTCCTGTCCCTGTCCCTCCCACTGGCCTACGTTGTCTCCTGCCCCTGTCCCTGACCCACACTGTCGCCTGCGCCTGCCACTGGTCTATGTTGTCTCCTGTCCATGTCCCTGCCACTGGCCTACGTCGTCTCCTGTCCCTTCCCCTGCCACTGGCCTACGTTGTCTCCTGTCCCTGCTCGACACCCAGTAGCCACTGGTCAGTAGCGGAGGCTTCCTTCCGACAGCTGTCGGACGGCTTCCTGACGGCTGGCGGACACCTTTGCAGCGCGGCGCACCCAAGATGGCGCCGTCCGTGGCCGTTGTCGGCGGCGGCGTGAACGGGGTCGGGGCGGCGCTGGCCATTCAGGACGCCGTGCCCTCGGTCAAGGTCACCGTGCTGGCCGCCGAGCTGACGCCCGACACGACCGGCGACGGCTCGGCCGGAGTCTGGGCGCCGCGCTACGTCGACGGAGATCACGACCAGGTAGTCAGCTGGCCAAGACCGGCCGGCCAGCTGATCACGACCGGGCGCAGTCAGCTGATGATACGCATGCATGCCTGCACATGTCTTCCACACCAGAAGGCCGCTAATCCACCATCACGTTCCCTACAATCGCGAGTATGCCAGCAAGAACACGCCAAATCAATACGGATAATGTGGACAATAGACGAGCATGTACTACATCAGTCA
The DNA here is from genome assembly GCA_034440575.1 of Imbricaverruca yamaguchii. Lineage (NCBI taxonomy): Eukaryota > Metazoa > Arthropoda > Thecostraca > Neoverrucidae > Imbricaverruca > Imbricaverruca yamaguchii. The sequence goes on from JAOTOL010001579.1 coordinate 1,792,989, forward strand.
GCACTAGAAATTGGCAGACGTCACGGAAGTCAATCCTGTCTATGCCCGTAATACTTTTTTAAACTTGAATGAAATATTCCCGAGTCTACGACACTTGAGAGAAAACACACTTAGAACCTCTAGTCACATTCCATATGCCAGATGACGAAGTCCACGAACCATTTGTGTTCTTCTTTCTATGCTCCCCAAAGAAGCAATAAGAACTCTGAGATAGGGACTACAGACCTGAACACGATATTCTAAAAGTAGCCAGACAAAGGAATTGAACAATTGTGTGATAACATGATTGCTATTGTATTGTACATTTCTTTTGATGAGGTATTGCATGCTAAATGCCTTCCTGCTAAATGGGTTCGCCGAATTGCTTTCTAATTCCATTAGATTATTAGATACAATTACACCGATATGCTTTTCTTGTTGAAGTACTTCCAAGGAATTATCTGCTAACATACATCTCCGAGTGTCGGCAGTGTTCCCAAAATGTAGCAATGCATTTTGCGTAGCTAAATGCCATCTACTAGTTGGTGGGCCTCGGCGAACAGTTTTCCCGTCTTCTATGTTTGGAATCAGCCTGACTTTAAATTGATCTATGTGCGGTGCCAATCACACACCAGGTACAGACAGTCATCTATGGGTGGCGCCAATCACACACCAGGTACAGACAGTCATCTGTGGGTGGCGCCAATCACACACCAGGTACAGACAGTCAGCTATGGGTGGCGCTAATCACACACCAGGTACAGACAGTCATCTGTGGGTGGCGCCAATCACACACCAGGTACAGACAGTCATCTATGGGTGGCGCTAATCACACACCAGGTACAGACAGTCATAAAAGACATAAAGACATAAAAGATTAGTGCAACTATGAGCCACAAGGGCCCTTCTTGGTTGCACTCTGTACCCTGAACCAGTTGCCCACCAAATCTGTCAATCAGCCCTCCCTGTAATACTGAAAAGCAAGCCCTCTATTCTTATAATGATTGTCTATGCTGTTTTTAAAGATGTTCAATGTGCTACTACTGACGATGTTTTCTGGCAGCTGGTTCCAGTGTTCCACTACCCTGTTGGTGAAGAAAGTTTGCCTCAACCTTGGTCTGCTGTGGTTAACTTTAATTTGGATTTATGACCTCTAATTGCATCATTTCTGTTAAATTCAAAGATTTCCCCAAGGTATCCCCTCTCCAGACCATTGACAAATTTAAAGACCTCGATGAGATCTCCTCTCAGCCTTCTATATCTAAGTGAAAACATATTCAATTTCTTCAATCTTTCCTCATATGCCATTAACCATTTTTGTAGCCCTCTTTTGCACTCTCTCTAAAAGCCAACAATCTTTTTCATAGCTAAGAGACCAAGCTTGGATGCAGTATTCCAAATGTGGCCTGACGTATGCACAGTAAACCAGTCATCTGTGGGTGGCGCCAATCACACACCAGGTGCAGTCCTGAAGGGAGGCCGGCAATACTGATCACCCATTCAGCCGACAATGGCACGGCACATTAGTCAGGCGGGACGTGGTCCACACTCGGTTGGAGCCCAGTTGGGGGGGCGTAACCACTGCGGGGGTATAACCACTGCAGGAGTGTATCCACTGTGGGAGTGTAACCACTGCAGAAGTGTAACTACTGCAGGAATTGCACTGCCGGGATGTAACCACTGCAGGAGCGTAACCACTGCGGGAATGCAACCACTGCGGGGGCGTAACCACTGCAGGGGCATAACAACTGCGGGAGATCCATGAAGAAGGGGGTTTTCATGAAAAATATAAGAAAACTCAATCGGTAATCTCATGTAGCAGGGCTCTGAATTTGGCATGCGTCAGCATCAGCCATCTGCATACACCATGCATCCAAAGAGCATTGCTGAGGTTTTCACCAGCGGCCCATAACACGACGGGCCTCATCTGATTTGGGAGTGTCTGTCTGTTCCTGAACGCCCGTCACAGTGGTGAGCTCAGCAATGGCTAGCAGCTGCTGGATGTCATAGCTGATATAGCTGATGTAGGTCAACCAGGTGCTTAGCAATGCTCGTTTCTGCAGCTATTCAGACGTTAGTGCAGGACGTTGCAGTTGGTCTGCATAGTCCATGGTCCATGCCGTTTTCGGCTACACGAAGATGGGCTCTAAATTCGTAAACTCATCCGGTGTGAAAGCGCTGAAGTCGGCTCATTGGCCACGGCGCTATCTATCGGGCGTCGGCGCACATTATCCAGCGACCAACCAACGCCGTGCTCGGTAGTTTGTCAGATTCTAATTAATCGCATGTGTTTTATCACTGGTATATGGCACAGTTGGCTTGACGCTTGCATCCCGCGATACAATGGTATATTGCGATGGAATCGGCCTTGTGTTTGCATCGAATTATAATAGTATTCATCAATGAGGCGGTCAGTGCCATTGACATACTTTTGGAAATACTTCGATGCATACGTGAATGAGTAATGCAGTAATTACATTTCAACAACATAGCCGATCAGAAGAGAGCTGGTTCGTAAAACGTCCATACTGAATATTGGGCATATCGTTAATTTATGCGAAAACGTAAGCTGACCAATATACTGGCAGCTATGTACATATACTTCGTTCATTCATCTAAGGCTGCAGACTCGCCTTGTGTCGGCGAAACAGCCTTCAGTTAAGGCCGTCTGTGGTGATGAAGTTGCTCTGACGTCTGGGCACCAGCTGTGCGATAGTGACGTTGACAGCATGCAAGTGCTCCAGGATTATGCATCATACATGCTGGAGTTTTCGATTCTGATGTTGCATTGTGTATGTTCGTACCTGTGAGCGAGGGTACTTGCATAGCATTGCAGTTATAATGTATAATATAAGTACGTATTCAAAGTTCATCCATGCGGACAAAATTGCGACATTATCCATCCATGCGGACAATATTTCGACGATATGTTGCAAGTAGGCGCCCAAAATAACTTCAGATATTTGTATTTTTGCTCAGATCACGTGTTTAATTTAGCACCAGCCTTTTGGCTCATCTTGAGTGGCAACGACCAGGAATTAACCAGGACCAGGACCAGGACCAGTAACGGCCAGTACTTCCAACCGTGTCTTGCGAACAGTCTAGCGCTGGACGTTTTGATCTCTGCCGCTGGACGTTTTGATCCATGCCGTTGGACATTTATATCTATGCCGCTGGACGTCTTTATCTATGCCGCTGGAGATCCAAAAAGTTCAGCATTACTCAGTTGTCTGGGAGGGCTGGCCGCCGTAGTGGTCGCTGGCTGGGGTCGCCAGAAGGGTCTCCTCCAAACCCCCGGTGTAGATAGCTACTGTCCCCGGCAGGCCGCCGCCGGCAGCCTCCCGTGGACTACGGGGGCTACAGGCTGTAGCCTGAGGCGTCCTTTCCGGCGGCTGGCAGTGGATGAACTGTGGTCGTGTACATCAGGCTTTAGGGTTTGTAGGTGGTCTTAAAGGACTTCTTGGGTACGCCGAGATTATTGCAGTCGCTAGCCGTCGCATGTGTAAAGTCCACTGGCCGATGGGCATAGAAAAGTAAGTTGTAGATGGCTTTTCCCAACAAGCAGTTAGTGACTTCATCAATTATGTGCTGTTTCCGGAAATGCAGCAAATGTTATTGCTCAACTGCAGCCACCTCAGTCCCTACAGTTTTCCCACTCACTCTGCGTTTGGGTGAGAGAACTTCCGACTACTGTGGTAATGCCTCCACCGTCACAAACTCGCACACTCCCATCCTGACTCACCCCTTCTCGCCCTCCAATTGCACACCCACCACACACTAACCTGCTCCCATCCGGCAGATAAACAAATGGGGTCGCCACACCCACGACTTACTGCACCAGCTGTGGCGGGAGGGCGACTGCCCCGGCATCGGCATCGTCGTCGTCGACGACGTGGGCGACACCATGCCGAGGCCCTACTGGGCCTGCGTGCCATTCGCATTCGTGCCCATGAGCGAGCGCGCCCTGCAGGAGGCGGGCCACGACGGCAAGCAGGGCTTCCAGTACGTCACCTTCTACGCCATGCCGTCGAAGATGCTGCCGTTCTTGATGGCGAGGTTCACGAGGCGTGGCGGACGCGTGGTGCAGACCAAAGTCGACTCGCTCGATGACCTGACCGGCTACGATGTCATCGTCAACTGCGCCGGTCTGGGTGCGCGCGACTTGGTCAGCGACGAGCGAGTGACGCCGGTGCGCGGCCAGATAGTCAAGGTGACCGCGCCGGCCGTCAAGGGTGCCAAGTTCGACCTGCCCAGCGCGTACGTGATCCCCAACGACGAGGTGCTGGTGCTGGGCGGCACCGCGCAGGAGGGCGACTGGCGACGCGCCGACGACCCGGCCGACGTGGGGCGCATCATGGCGCGGACTCGCGACCTCATAGCGAGCCTGGCCCACGCTGACGTACAGAGTGCGTGGGCCGGTCTGCGGCCGTTCAGGCGGGGCGGTGTGCGTCTGGAGGTCGAGTTGAGCTCGGTGGCGGGTCGCACGGTGCCGGTGGTGCACAATTACGGCCACGGCGGCTCTGGTGTGACGCTGTTCTGGGGCTGTGCCCTCGACGTGGCTCACATAGTCAAACACCAGCTGGGCAGGACGCACGGAAGAAGCAAGCTGTAGCCAGCTGGGCAGGACGCACGGCAGAAGCAAGCTGTAGCCAGCTGGGCAGGACGCACGGCAGAAGCAAGCTGTAGCACACCGCCAGCTGGGTAGGACGCACGGCAGTAGCAAGCTGTAGCACACCGCCAGCTGGGCAGGACGCACGGCAGAAGCAGGCTGTAGCCAGCTGGGCAGGACGCACGGCAGAAGCAAGCTGTAGCCAGCTGGGCAGGACGCACGGCAGAAGCAAGCTGTAGCACACCGCCAGCTGGGCAGGACGCACGGCAGAAGAAGCTGTAGCACACGCAGCTGGGGGACGCGGAAGAAGCAAGCTGTAGCACACTGCCAGCTGGGCAGGACGCACGGCAGAAGCAAGCTGTAGCACACCGCCAGCTGGGCAGGACGCACGGCAGAAGCAAGCTGTAGCACACCGCCAGCTGGGCAGGACGCACGGCAGAAGCAAGCTGTAGCACACCGCCAGCTGGGCAGGACGCACGGCAGTAGCAAGCTGTAGCACATGCCAGCTGGGCAGGATGAACGGCAGAAGCAAGCTGTAGCGCAGCCAATTGTCATAACCCAGAACTAGGAGAATCTCCACCTGCAGGCATGCTAAATTGTGGGAGAGGGGTGCGGAATAGACGCTAGCAAAAATGTATGCGTGCATGGGGAAAGGGTTTATCTGTGTGCATGGGAAAGGGATGATGCAACACCAACGCATAATCTGCTAAATATGCACGTGGGTTAGAAGTATTTAGGTGGCATTCAAGATGCACGGTTGTAGCAACTAAGGTATCGCGCTCTAATTATTTCGGATATTTGAAATCGTGCTTGAATATATTGTATGAGAAAACTTATAAATCAGCTTGATCTAGGCAACCCACACACCGCTACTATCTGTTGCTGAAATTGATGCGATCATCAGCACTTTTGTATGGGACGGAAAATTGTTTTAATTGAAAGTGAAGCATGCCATATAAAGCTATGAACTATCTACGTGCACCAAATACAACAACAATGTGGATAAATTGAAGCTGAAGGATCAAATAAGGATTTGTTGATACCAGAACAAATACCAATCAGTGCCCCTCTTCGACTTAAAGCTATAGCTACTTCCTCATCACAAGTACATGGATGGCATATGAATGGCAACGATACGTGTAGACAATATTTATTTACCTTCTATTTGTCTGTGCAGCTCAACTTCTTATAAGGCAAACCATGCGCTCCAGCACGGACTGTTAGTTCAAGGGTAGTCACCGTGCTTTTGGAGTCAATGATTTCCATGTGGTGTCCATGAGCTTGATGCCAAGTGACCGGTAATGTTGGTGGGGGGGGGGGACGTTTCTCCGATCCTCCATGTGGTAAGGCCATTGGGCAAGTTAGCGCAAAGGACTGCAGACCAGACACAGTGATCGAAATTGGAATTGCGTCTCGCAGCTAATCGCACCAATGGATGCTACACGTACCAATGGATGCTACACGCGCCAATGGATGTTACGCGCACCGATGGATGCTACACTCCCCAATGGATGTTACACGTACCAATGGATGTTACACGTACCAATGGATGTTACACGTATCAATGAATGTTACACGAGCCAATAGATGCTACACGTCGGCACGCGCCAATGGATGTTACACGCACCAATGGATGTTCGTGATGTTACACGCGCCAATGGATGTTACACGCGCCAATGGATGTTACACGCACCAATGGATGTTACACGCACCAATGGATGTTACACGCACCAATGGATGTTACACGTACCAATGGATGCTACACGTACCAATGGATGCTACACGCGCCAATAGATGCTACACGCACCAATGTATGTTACACGCACCAATGGATGTTACACGCACCAATGGATGTTACACGTATCAATGAATGTTACACGAGCCAATGGATGTTACACGAGCCAATGGATGTTACACGTACCAATGGATGCTACACGAGCCAATGGATGTTACACGCGCCAATGGATGTTACAGGAGCCAGTTTTCCTCTGTTGTTCGCTTTATCTCCCTTTACCTGTTACCTTGTCTGGGCATGACGAAATTTATCACGGCAAATTTCGGTATATATGTGATGCAACTCGAATGCAATTACTATTACTGTTACCACCGGAAGGATTGTCTTACACCAGCGGTGCTATCTTGTCTCCAGAGCGTACTCAGTTCCTGCTTCGTGACCCCATCTCAGCGACACCACCCGATTGCCAGGAGAGACCTCGTCCCTGAGATGCGATCCCACCTGTAGATAGCAGCGCGCGGCCGTGCGCATCACTCTAAGCAGGAGATATAGCCAAGATCGTCCCGCGTCCAACCAAACCAGCGGCCTCGCACCTGGGCTAGTGTCACCACAACTCCGCCACCTGGGCTAGTGTCACCACAACTCCGCCACCTGGGCTAGTGTCACCACAACCCCGCCACCTGGGCTAGTGTCACCACAACTCCGCCACCTGGGCTAGTGTCACCACAACTCCGCCACCTGGGCTAGTGTCACCACAACCCCGCCACCTGGGCTAGTGTCACCACAACTCCGCCACCTGGGCTAGTGTCACCACAACCCGACCAAGGGTGGGTCGGGCGGCGCCGCTACAGGCACATCCGATTCTCTTAAGGCGTGCGAGCTGTCCTGGTCGTGCCGCGCCCGCCCGCGCCGGCTCCGGTCAGACATTGGCCAGGGCCGGACGGCGTGCACTTCCCGCCTCACCGGGAGCACGGCGCCGTCTGACGACGACGTAAATCAGGTCAGCTCAGCACCTCACTGCCGGGTGGCCTCTGACTTTGCACCGGCCTCTGACCTTGCACTGCCCTCTGACCTGGCAACACCCTCTGACCTTGCATCACCCTCTGACCTTGTACCGCCATCTGACATTGCACTGCCCTCTGACCTTACACTGCCATCTGACCTGGCAACACCCTCTGACCTGACCTCTGACCTACCGCCATCTGACATGCACCCTCTGACCTTGCATTACCTGGCAACACCCTCTGACCTTGCACCGCCATCTGACCTTGCACCGCCATCTGACATTGCACCGTCATCTGACCTGACAACACCACCCGACTTTGCACCGTCATCTGACCTGGCAACACCCTCTGACCTTGCACCGCCATCTGACCTTGCACCACCCTCTGACCTTGCACCATCATCTGACCTGGCATCACCATCTGACCTTTCACCACTCTTTGACTTGGCGACGCCCTCTGACCTTGCACCGCCCTCTGACCTGGTGACGTGATCCGTTGGCGTTGAGTTGATGGATTCCCATGGTATACAGATGTGCTGCTAAAAAAAAATATATTTGTTGTGCAAAGGTGAGCTACGGATTGAAGGATTTTTTAGATATATTGCAGAAACTTGAATTGAATGGTTACAGCATGTTTGCTCATCAAAGGAAGTCAAGGATGGGAGGTGGAATACTCTTGTATGGGGGGAGGGCAAGCTATGACACGCCATGCTGCAGAGGATATGCTGATAGCGAGGCGGTATAATATTTATGTTTATATTTTATCCAGATGAATGGGAAAAGTCAAGTAGTTGGACATGATGTAGGACGCCATATCAAGACAAAAAGCTGACGGGCTGACACAGAAACAGATAACTCGGGGAATGTATGATGGGACTTTATTGTTGGGAGACTTCAGCATTGTGGAGTTGAGGGAAACACCAACAGTCTGATCAAATCAGATATTGTTTATTCATTATTTATTAGTTTCATGGCTTGGTTTAACGAATGTCTTGCCTGAAATCATGATTGAACCTGAAGGGGAAGCGAAATGCTAGATCTAGTACACACAAATGAGAAAACAATTGTGCAGGCTGTAAACACAAAGATCTAGGAGATAGTGGAATACATTATACGCTTTTCCTTAAATGTCGTAAGCGTAGGGAACTACAAGGATGCATAATTGAGGCATGCTTGAGATGCATAAAATAGCAAAATGGTTAGAGTATGTCAATCTGAACTGTGCTCTAAATCGTACCATAGACAAGGAGATTACCACATACAAGGGGATTCGGGCCATCGTACCATATGCAGGGAACTCACGCCATTGTACCACATACAAGGGGACTTGTACCATCGTACCACATGCAAGGGACAACTCAGGCTCCGCCCTCGCTCGTGTCAGAAGCGCGTCTGAACGGCTCGTCACGGCTCGACTCGTCCCGGCTCGACTGGGCCCAATCACCTTGATTTTGAAGCCGCAATCACTTGTGCTTTTTTGGTATATATGCTACCCGTGCAATTTTTGCTCACTCAGAGTCAGGTGTTCTCATTTAGTTTTTTTTTCTTCACCAATCTGTGTCCCAATATTTTTGCATGGAGTGTTCTTAATCTTTGCTTAAAGAAAGACGTTGGCGGCGGCATTTCTGCTAACGGACGGCCTTCAACAGCGCGACACGTTGCGGTACAGCATTTCAATTGAGGAATATGTTATTCCGAGCCAGATCTGCCATTTGAAATTGTCAAATTTACCAACGTTTATTGCAATTTTGCATTCAAGTACCCTCAATCTTTGTTCAAAGAATGGGTTTTTCTGCGGCATTCCAGCGTGAGAGTGCCGCGCCACATCCACAGTACCTACGTGGCACAACAGCCTGACATACCAGAGCGCGGGGAGCGGCACAGCAGACGTGACACCGCAGCCTGACATACCAGAGCGCGGGGAGCGGCAAGAGTGCCACACCACATCAGCAGCACACACGTGACACCGCAGCCTGACATACCAGAGCGCGGGGAGCGGCGAGAGTGCCGCACCACATCAGCAGCACACACGTGACACCGCAGCCTGACATACCAGAGCGCGGGGAGCGGCGAGAGTGCCGCACCACATCAGCAGCACACATGTGACACCGCAGCCTGACATACCAGAGCGCGGGGAGCGGCGAGAGTGCCGCACCACATCAGCAGCACACACGTGACACCGCAGCCTGACATACCAGAGCGCGGGGAGCGGCGAGAGTGCCGCACCACATCAGCAGCACACACGTGACACCGCAGCCTGACATACCAGAGCGCGGGGAGCGGCGAGAGTGCCGCACCACATCAGCAGCACACACGTGACACCGCAGCCTGACATACCAGAGCGCGGGGAGCGGCGAGAGTGCCGCACCACATCAGCAGCACACACGTGACACCGCAGCCTGACATACCAGAGCGCGGGGAGCGGCAGAGTGCCGCACCACATCAGCAGCACACACGTGACACCGCAGCCTGACATACCAGAGCGCGGGGAGCGGCGAGAGTGCCGCACCACATCCAGCAGCACACACGTGACGTCACAGCCTGACATACCAGAGCGCGGGGAGCGGCGAGAGTGCCGCACCACATCAGCAGCACACACGTGACACCGCAGCCTGACATACCAGAGCGCGGGGAGCGGCGAGAGTGCCGCACCACATCAGCAGCACACACGTGACGTCACAGCCTGACATACCAGAGCGCGGGGAGCGGCGAGAGTGCCGCACCACATCAGCAGCACACACGTGACGTCACAGAATCACATGCTGGAAAGCGCGGGAGTGTATAAACACCCAGAGGCAATATGGCTGCATATGCGAGTCGAATGCCACGCGCTGTGAACACTCCCCTCGCTCGTGCAGCGCCCCATATGTACCTTACCCTGGTCTATATTTGTTTAATACAACGAAGAATGGCTCTTAGGTGCTCCTGGGTTTTAGACATTGCGTGAGACGAAATGTACGACCCTCAATATACCAGGAGGTGCTGAGTTTACTCAACATCAAAAGTAGCGTTAGGGATTATGCTATATTACTCAACGTTTCGGCCAGGGGCCATCATCAGGAGTGATGGCCCCTGGTGATGAGCCACTCCTGATGATGGCCCCTGGCCGAAACGTTGAGTAATATAGCATAATCCCAAACGTTACTTTTGATGTTGAGTAAACTCAGCACCTCCTGGTATATTGAGGGTCGTACATTTCGTCTCACGCAATGGTCTATATTTGATACTTTTTGATATTCAAACACTAGCTGTCGCACCATGTTGAAAACCATCTTCAGACCAGGTGAGCCTGTTGATCTCGATTTTCCTTCGTGAAACTTTTTTCAATGAAATATTATTTTCGTGAGTTTTATATCTGATTGACATTCGACGACTAGCCCTACCTGACTACTTATGCTCTGAATAGTTTTCAGCATTTGTTGGCAAGCATAAATAGCAGTTAAACTATTGTGAAATTTAATGGCTGCACTTTGTGACGTCATATGATGTGCTGACAAAATACAGGCTGTGATGTCATAATTGGCTTTGCAAGCTGATCAAACTGTAAGAATTGGCCTGATAGGGTTCGATTGCGATTTCGAAATGTGACAGATTTATCGGTTACAATGCCTGTAGGTAACATTCTTGACGTTTTGTGCACCTCTGCCTCGCCCCTTCGTCCAGTTGCGTACCCAGATTGCTCCTTAAACCCAATTATATATCGGAGCTTCTGAAGACCCCCACACATTCTTTTGCTCGCCGGTTGTTGTGCTGTGATATAGCTCTGAACATGCGTGACTTTAAAAAAAAATATTCCACGTGCATCAGCAAAAACTTTGGTTGATCAGAGGCGGCTCGAGGCAAATATTTTTCATACCCTCTGAAATATTTTCCTCGAGCCGCCTCTGATCAACCAAAGTTTTTGCTGATGCACATGGAATAATTGTTTTTGAAAAGTCACGCATGTTCATACCTATATCACAGCACGTCAAGCACCGGCGAGCACAAAAAAATGTGTGGGGGTCTTCAGAAGCTCCGATATATAATTGGGTTTCAGGAGCAATCTGGGTACGCAACTGGACGAGAGGGTGAGGCAGAGGTGCACAAAACGTCAAGAATGTCACCTACAAGCATTGAAACCCATAAACCTGTCACATTTCGAAATCGCAATATAACCCTATCAACTGTCACGGTGTACCTGTGACAGCCTGCTGAGCCATGGTTCAGCCTAATGGAACTGGCTGCGTGCAGCCGATATTGTGCACTGGGATATGTCCCAAAAGAGTTAGCGCTGCCAAATGTCCGGTTTATAAATTGCAGTGATAACGTACCGGAATATAAGCGAATAGTTTGTGAAATAATAAAAAGTAAACTGTACATGAAATATGTTTTCATTAAAATGTCTTTCCTGAAGTAATATATCTTCTTCATGTGATGAATACTTTTCCTTCTTCGAATAATGATTATCTGTCACAACAACGACACAGTTTCAGTCAATACCTGTCACCTACGCTGGTAAGCGAGTTGGCAGGTTTGTGCACCTCTGAAGCGAGGGCGACGCAGTTGCACCGGCTTCGAAATTTCCCACCACGATTTTGATGACGCTCGGCAGAACTATGACGCATGACAGAGCAGCTCGAAGACGTGCCGACGACCAGCCGTGAACGGGCCCAGACATACGAGTTAACGGAGGGTATGACAATGTTTATCAATAACATGTAAACAAAGAGGCTCCTTTGAATTATGTATGCTCGTGGACGTATCAGGCCGTTGTAACAACGCGAAGCTGAGACATACTTTGGAAGGACCTAGACTTCGAAAAAAAATCGTTTCGGTTACGTTTTTATCGATCTCTTGAGAATTGCTATTTTTGTCTATGAGCGATGCCAAGCTATTTTCAGTGGTCGGGCACACCAAATCACTACTGTTATTTAACAGGTAAGTAGCGCTGGATCCTGAAGGTGGAAGCCCCAGATCCAGGGCAAAGCCCATTGGTGGGGGTCCTAGGGCGAAGATGTCAGAAATTTCCGTACCTAGCAGATTTCGTTGATCAAACTTGAAAGGTGAATGTGCATGACTTGCATTTTGCCTGCACATGTCACTATGCTGAGGCGTAAATATTGGCTTAGATACACTACGCTCAGTCTTGAATATGTATCACCCATGTCGAAAATAACGCATGATACGCAAAGCCAGCTCTTCCATGATGTTTAGGTTGGGCACGTCCAGACCTGTCCTATCTCCGACTCCAGCCCTGATATATATATGGATAGATCCGCCAGTGGCACCAGCCTGGTTAGTGTCCTGTCGAGATATTTCCAGTCATGACCGGTTTGGGTGAGGAGACCACACTAGTGGCGCCACCTATATGATGCGCACCTATACCATGGCGACTATTGGTATGTTTTATATAAGTTAGATGTCGTCGCGGAAGGCAGCGCGGGTTCACTAACGGCAGTCCATACCGCTAGATGACAGCACGCGCGTCGGCGTCGGGTGTTTGGAAATCCACCAAACTGTGCAGCAGTGTTCGGGTAGCCCGGCGGCGGGAGGATTGTGTGGAAGATTGTGAGCTCTGGACGGAACTCCACTCTGATATCGACAGTGTCAATGACTGATTAAGGTGTGTGTGTGCGTGTGCGTGTGTGTGTTGATACAAACGAGTCGAGCGTATCTGGCACAAGGACCGCCCAAGTAAGTCGGAGCCGTTACAAACCGTCCCGTGTGGCGTGGGCTGCGGTGGAGCGTTTTATGCTTCTGCAGGATTCTAGCTCACTCCAAAGAATTTCAGCTTTTAGCGTGTAACACTAGGCAGTAGGCTTCTGGGAATTGATTTGAATCCTCCAAATTCATCACCGATAACTTCTCCTTACTGCCGGAAATTTTGGTGAAATTTTACCTCTGGCAGTGAATGTTGTTTATGGGTAGATGTCGTTTTACATACTTTTTGGGATGTACGATCATCTGCGGTTCATCTGCAACATATTCTGCAAAGAATTTAACCATTTTGCCTGCTAATGACATTCAAATGGTAATGGCAAACAGTGTACGGATATAGAATGCTGCAAGATGCATGCAATGTGGCCCCTGTTGTAGTATGCTAATTTCTGTTCTGGTCTGGACATTACAGAGCGGACCTCCTCCGACCCCACCCCGCCCATCGGAAATGAGTTATCGCATATTATGTCAGGACTGCTCCTGCGCATTTCCAATCCAAACATACAGTTCTGCCCTATTGTCGTTTTACACTTTTTCTATGTTGGTCCTTTCTCTTTTCTTGCTCGCGGCAATGCTCAAACGGAAAACCTCACTGAGGTGGTACTCCACCTTTGGTAAGATCCAGATCAATGCACGTGCAGATCCCTCCAGAAACGTAGTCAGGATTGTAATGCGGGCATGCAACTAGAGCATCGTCGCAGGTAGGGTAAGAAGGAGCAACACCATCGGATATGCAGTCGCGTTTTCAGTCCTTACTTCGATATCCCGAACAAATACTTACTTTCTTGCTTAGATGTCGACGCACTTTAGTAGTGGTGTCAGTAGCCATCGGACGAGAAGCGTGGGGACGAGTAGTCTAGGGTTAAGTTGCTCGTCTCGCAATGGAAAGGTTGCGGGTTCGAGTCTCGCCTGTCGCTACTCTTCGCCCGCGACCAATCGGCGTGAGAGATTAGCAACGCTACATGACTTAGCGATCGCTGTGTCGTAAAACCAATAACTAACCAGGACGAGAAGCGTGGTTCTCCAGAAGCGAAGTCAGGGTCGAGCCCTAGCTGTGCCTCTGGATCTCCTCACCGCATCACAGCATATCGCTCAAGGTGGCCCGCGTGCCGATGTATCCCGAACAGGACCGAGACCCCACGGCAGCACCGCCAGCTGTGGCAGTCTCTTAAGTCACATGTTCACACTGATCCGCTTTGAAAGTTTGCCTGCGGTGTGGTGCGAATCCGACCAGCAGTATTATGACATCGGTATATCAGAAGTAATGCAGCTAACGAAAGGCAAAGACCTTCATATATCAGTAAGGTAGCACATATACCTTAGTATAGAGAGTAAAGCAGCTAACGGATGGCAAAGGCATCTGGAAGTGGCAATGTAGCACCAGGGATATCAGAAGCAACGCAGCTAATGGACGGGCAGGAGCGGCAATCGTCCCTCTTTTGAGATCATCACACGCTGCTCGACATCTTAAATCCTTGCTTCATCCTCATCGCCGCCTGGACCAACCTTCGAAAATGTCTGGTGTGGCGCCTAAACATCACAAACCCCCTCTTTTTTCACCCTCAAAAAACCTTCCCCCCTGGGCTTGCTTTGCCTCATCGTTGCCTAGACCCGCCTTCGAAAATGTCTGGTGGGGCGCCTGGACATCACGAAAGCCTCCCTATTTCAGCACTCGAAGATACCTCATCCCCATCCTCGTCTGCAGGACAAAACCCTGACTCCTGAAAAGGAAAATACGGCAGTATTTAGCATTTTTCAGAAGTATGCATGATTATAGGTCACTATACTGCCTCCGGCTTTAGCTTCAAATAGATCCTAATAGGTAGATACATCTAATTGCCTATTAGGATCAAATGGATCCTAATAGATAAATAGATGAAACTAAGAATCCTCTCTAGGGCATGCATTGTGCTTTGTTTAATCTACTGGAGTGACATGAGGTGCAGAGGTACATTTTTAATACAGGTGCACCCTTTGCAGAGGTGCAGTTTAAATACAGAATAAGCTCCTTGCTAGTATTTTTGTACATCAACTGATGATGCTAAGGCAAATAATGCAACCGAAGAGCTACTTAAGGCTGCTTGATAACAAGGGAATGCGAGACGAAGACACTTGTTCGTCTATTGGTGCCGACGCTTCACTCTTTCCTCTGTGTTCGCAGTTGAAGTGACTCCAAACCATCTCGCAGAGCTGAGAACATTAAATATACTTTAAAAGTTGAACGACTTGATCGACCAAATGGCTTAAAGTTCGATGCAATTAATCAATTAAGTAAGCGACGCCAGCCATATGCAAGGGCTTAAATGCAACATGACATAGACTGACTATGTCGCAGGCATGGCGGACCGGATATGCATTAAGCAGTAAAGTTTTGAAATTTGCGGATGATTTGAAGGTCTTTAGAGCAATAACATGTCAGGATGAGCATATCTCGCTGCAAAAAGACTTAGACGAACTTGTGAAGTGGTCCGAAGAATGGCAAATGAAATTTAACTTTGATAAGTGCAAAATCATGCATGTAGGTAAGCAGCATATGAAGGCTCCATACTTGATGGGTGGCCAAGTGCTATCAGTGACTCAACAGGAGAAGGATTTAGGCGTTATTCTAAACACAAAATTTGTGGCATCAGAACAGACCAAGGAAGCCAGGAAGAAGGCACTGAGAATGCTCGGGGCAATAAATAGGAATGTATCATACAGAAGTGAGGAAGTGATCAGGAAGCTTTACTGTGCATACGTCAGGCCACATTTGGAATACTGCATCCAAGCTTGGTCTCCTAGCTATGAAAAGATTGTTGGCTTTTGGAGAGAGTACAAAGAGGGCTACAAAAATGGTTAATGGCATAAGCAACCTGGCATATGAGGAAATATTGAAGAAATTGAATATGTTTTCACTTAGATATAGAAGGCTGAGAGGAGATCTCATCGAGGTCTTTAAATTTGTCAATGGTCTGGAGAGCGGATACCTTGGGGAAATGTTTGAATTTAACAGAAATTATGCAATTAGAGGTCAAAAATTCAAAATTAAAGTTAACCACAGCAGAACAAGGTTAAGGCAAACTTTCTTCACCAACAGGGTAGTGGAACACTGGAACCAGCTGCCAGAAAACATCGTCAGTAGCAGCACATTGAACATCTTTAAAAACAGCATAGACAATCATTATAAGAATATAGGGCTTGCTTTTCAGTATTACAGGGAGGGCTGATTAACAGTTTTGGTGTGCAACTGGTTCAGTGTACAGAGTGCAACCAAGAAGGGCCCTTGTGGCTCATAGTTGCACTAATCTTTTATGTCTTTATGTCTTTATTATAGCGATGGGTGTGTGCACAATGCGGTGTAGCTCAGTCTACGCGCCACTGCGCCACTTCAGTATGCTGCTCCTAGCTGGTGTCGAGAGCAGATTTGGGGCTATATGACCGTAACCGGTTTGAGGAATGTTTGTTCCTGCCGAGTTCTATGGAACATAATGCTATTCATATTCAAACCGCCAAATATTGTATGCATCACCATCATCTCCACACCGCCCATCACTGCATGCCTTGTCGTACTTGCATTCTTTCCACTTGTTCATTCTGTTTGTTTTACCACGTCGCTTCCATCGGCCGGACCCGACCGAAGGGGACAATGACCAAAGATCTAGCGACCAAACAGCGTTGGTAAAGATGAAGTTAGCACAACACACACAAGCTAGGGACAAATACCCCGCCGAAAACCTTGTGCACATTGCTTTCATTCCATGCTGTTTGTGGAATCTGGAGACGAACATCAATTTGGTAACATCGTTGCTTAACGATACAACGTCATGCTAGTTTGCTAGTATATAATGTTGAAATCATATGGAATTACTAGCGCCCTCCGGCGCCTTCCACCTCCATGGTTTCCCCTTTGGTGAGTATGGCATGTTGGCACGTTTGGCCCAGAGGATACGCCATTGTTCATGTGATCTTCTGACCGTTCAACTGACGACGAAGTCCCAGCAGGCTTCCCAAGTCTTAAATCTCATGCTGAATAGCAATCAAGAGAAGGCATGGCTTTAGCATAGCAAGGTCTCGTCTCGTTTGGCACAGGAATGTGACATCGTGGAACACAAGCTCAGCTGCATGTCCATCGACTTATTGCCCGTACGAATCGAAATCCATGACAGTCGACATTAACGAGCACTTACCGTACTCATTTCTTGTCCAGAGAAACCTGGCCATCGACTACACCGGGAGAATACAATCCAGCATGCCTTAAGTGGCCGGCAGTCCGTTAGATCGTGCATAAGTTGAACTTTAAAAAACGCTCATCTGTAAATGTTTTCCAATTGTTTTGATTTGTTAGTGGGGTTTGGCTCACAAGGCTGGATTGTTTACGACCAGGCACACGCACAACACGTTGGAGGATTTATAGCCAATTATGACGGGAAGGCTCGGGCTTATACAAGACACGATTCATGACACAGCGACCGTTATTTCATCTGAAAACAAAGGCGTCTCGTCTCACGCATTCCGTTACCAGACCGACCGATTGTGGAGCTACACCCGAAGACAGCAGATGGACTCCATTGATGTCCGGTGGTTCTTGGCGCACTAGTGTGGTGTCAGCTGCCTACAGCAGCCCGGCTATACATGTACTGGCTCGGCGTTAACCTCTGAGAGCAGCACGGCTAAAAGTTCACTGGTGATTCGTGAAGCACCTAGAACAGCACGGCTAAAAGTGCACTGGTGATACGTGGACCACCTACAACAGCACGATTCAATAAATTGCGCTGCGATAATTTCCACTCCCTTCAGTGAACATTCCTTGGCTTTTCATCGGCGATGGGTGGGCGCTAAGTGACCAAACCTGGTCTATGTGCCCTATAGCTCAAATAGCCAACCAATGATCGGCGATGGACCGCATCGGCGGATCGCGCCTGCACACTGTCAGCATTTCCAGTGGAAAACTGGCACAGCATGAGCACTGACCAGGCCCCTGGTTGGAACAGAGATAGGGGAACTGGTAGCTGGCCAGGTTTGGAACAGAGGCACAGCTACTGGTAACTAATTAGCGTTGGAACAGAATCAGTGTACCTGGTGGCTGGTCAGGGTAGGAACACAATTATAGGAGTAACTGATACACGTTGGAACGGAGGCAGAGCTACTGGTAAGTGATCAGGGATGGAACAGAGGCAGATCTACTGGCAGCTGGTGGCAGTTGGAGCAGAGGCAGAGGAGTATCTGATAAGGGTTGGAACAGAGGCAGAGTTACTGATAGTCGGTGAGCGGGTCCAGCGAAGCCTGGCAGATCCTTGTAACTTTTGTATCAGCCTATCACCAGTGTGGTGATGTTGGCAAGTCTGTGCCCGCGCATGTGTGCTTTCCAGCTTCGAGTACACCGAAGGCAGGGCTTGCCAGTGCCGCATGGCGTTGGCACTGCCGTGGCGTTACTGTCGTGCTGTGTTGCTACGTGGCTAAAGCTGGAGACAGCTGGTGGTGCACCCACAGTGGACTCTGGTGGACTCTGGTGGACTGGTGGACTCTGGTGAACTTTAGTGGACTCTAGTGGACTCTAGTGAACTCTGGTGGACTGGTGGACTCTGGACTCTGGTGGATTGTGGTGACTCGGGAGACAGCTGGTGGTGCACCCACAGTGGACTCTGGTGAACTCTGGTGGACTGGTGGACTGGTGAATCTGGAGACAGCTGGTACGCCACAGCTGACTGTGGTGGACCTTGGTGGACTCTGGTGGACTCTAGTGGACTCTGGTGGACTGGTGGACTCTGGTGACTCGGGAAGCAGCTGGTACGCCACAGCTGACTGTGGTGGACCTTGGTGGACTCTGGTGGACTCTGGTGGATTGTGGTGACTCGGGAGACAGCTGGTACGCCGCAGCTGACTGTGGTGGACCTTGGTGGACTCTGGTGACTTGGGAAACGGCTGGCCTCGCCAACAATGGGCTTTGTTGGTGGACTCTGGCGACTCGAGACACAGCTGGTGCGCCCATAGTGGATTCTGGTGGACACTGGTAGACTCTACTGAGTCGGGAAGCAGCTGGTACACCCACAGCAGACTCTGGTGGACTCTGGTAGAGTGTGGTGGCAGGCGACTGTTGGTAGTCTCCCACTGCAGACCGGTGGGCATGTCTGGGATCTGAGATCCGTCGTCACCATTGTGGCTCGGCACAAGAGCCCGTCGGTGAGGGTGTTTGTTCAGTTCTCGGTCTCGGTCCGCTAGTCCCAGCTCGGTCGGTCCATTTGCTCCAAGGTCGGTCCCAGCCCTTCGGCAAGCTTAGGCTAGGCCAGCCCAGCCAAATTTCGTTCCGTTGTCCATGGGAAATGCTGCACGAACAAGTATAGTTCATTCATTCCATCTGACTAAGACTCACAATGGTTTATCACGCTTCAAGACATGGTTGTGGCATCTGGAAGTACCAGAGAGCACAACAATGCCCAGCCTGTCACCTACAGAACGCCAAATTCTACCAGGCTCTCACGTTTGGAAACCCGGCAGTAAGACCCTTCAATCAATGTGTAGGCATGAATTGCCACCACGATGGTTGGTTGGTTAGTTATTGGTTTTACGACACATCGACCCTTGAGTCATGTAGCGTCGCCAATCTCTCACGCCGATTGGTCGCGGGCGAAGAGTAGCGACAGGTGAGACTCGAACCCACAACCTTTAGATTGTGAGACGAGCAACTTACCCCTAGGCTACTCGTTCCGCCGCCCCCGATGGATGCCGAATGGTTCCAACAAGCATGTCATAGTCTGTCTGTGATCTCAAATTTAAAATCCAGTCTCGCCATCTCCTTCACCATCACCATCTCACCATCTATCTCACTATTGTCCAGCATATGAACTGCAAGGCGACGTGAAGTGCTTACTGCTCATTGCACCCATGCAGGCTGTACACAACGCTGATTTGGCTATCAGCAGCCAGGGTCAATCACAAGCAACGACAGCCAGAACAGGCTGCCATTATCAAGTTAATTGTCTAAGCCTGACAAACTCATATTACGCTGAAGTTATTCCATGTCCCAATGACAAGCCACTTGCAAGAATGAGTAGCCATCGACACAATGAACCGCATTGCTAGATCATAATTATAGCAAGCATGTGTGCGGACCATTATTATAATCGTGCAATCGTGTGCAGTCGTGCAACGTTCACATTCAAGTTCATGTTCACGTTCATGTTCACGTTCACGTTCACGTTCACGTTCACGTTAACAAGTTCAGGGAAATACATCCCATGCAGTTTATTGTCATGCAATTCTATGATAACATTGATTAAATATTGGTCCGAGCGATCAATAATGAAGGGAGAGATGCGTTTGTGTCACATGCAGTATACCTTCACTATGCTCGAGTGCACACCGCACCCCCACCCTGCTCAACGGATTTTAAGCCGAAGACACCCATTCAGGCACGTCTCCCCACGACAATTCCTAGATCCGTCATTGTCTCATCTCTGAGACAGGGACGGATCTTTCATACTGTCATCATTTCCAGTGGAAAACTGGCACAGCATGAGCACTGGCCATGCCCTTGGTTGAAGCAGAGATCAAATTGGTCGTGCACGCTTCACATGCATATTGTTCTGAAATAAGATGACAGGTGCGCATAATGTACTGATTGTTATGAAATACAAATTGATTAGTATGGCAATAAGCACCGAAACCTTAAGCAAAAGCATGCTTAGTGCTAATGCAGTACAATAGGCTGTCCCCATAGCTGTAAATAGTTCTCGAATAACCGCTAACTAAGCCCATAAACAAGTGGGAGATTTTTATCCATCTTTGGTAACACACACTGAACTTCGTTAAGGAAGTGTGAAAAATACATCGAAGAGACATCCACATGCCTGGTGGTGGTGTGAATATGAATAGAACTTGGCCGAGCGAGTGGAAAAAAAAATAATACTGGCTGCCTCGGTGCGTCAAGTTTGAGCACTTCTCGTCATAGGCTTATTTCAACGCAAGAAAGTCCTGGTTGCTGACAGCCGAGCATTGCAGAGCAAGCGTTGTGTCGGATGTGCCCACCCCGGGCTTGCCTACACCGGCAGGTCAGGCACGTCCCCAGTGGGCTGGGCAGATCAGGCACGTCCCCAGTGGGCTGGGCAGGTCAGGCACGTCGCCAGTGGGCTGGGCAGGTCAGGCACGTCCCCAGTGGGCTGGGCAGGTCAGGCACGTCGTCAGTGGGCTGGGCAGGTCAGACACGTCGCCAGTGGGCTGGGCAGGTCAGGCACGTCGTCAGTGGGCTGGGCAGGTCAGACACGTCGTCAGTGGGCTGGGCAGGTCAGGCACGTCGTCAGTGGGCTGGGCAGGTCAGACACGTCGCCAGTGGGCTGGGCAGGTCAGACACGTCGTCAGTGGGCTGGGCAGGTCAGGCACGTCGTCAGTGGGCTGGGCAGGTCAGACACGTCGTCAGTGGGCTGGGCAGGTCAGCACGTAGTGGGCTGGGCAGGTCAGGCACGTCGTCAGTGGGCTGGGCAGGTCAGACACGTCGTCAGTGGGCTGGGCAGGTCAGGCACGTCCAGTGGGCTGGGAGGTCAGGCACGTCCCCAGTGGGCTGGGCAGGTCAGGCACGTCCCCAGTGGGCTGGGCAGGTCAGGCACGTCGTCAGTGGGCTGGGCAGGTCAGGCACGTCGTCAGTGGGCTGGGCAGGTCAGACACGTCGTCAGTGGGCTGGGCAGGTCAGGCACGCCGCCAGTGGGCCTCTGGTGGTGCCATTCCTGACGCCGTTCAAGTCACCGGCTCGGCTAGCGGCCTGTCGGCTGGCGGCTCGTTAAAGTCTCTCTCCGACCAACGCGGAAGTGAGCGGCGGCCGGCGATCGGGAGGCGGTGGTCGGCGCCGCGGCCGACGTCCCGCTATGGCGACCGTCGGCTACCCGGTCACCTGGTGGCTGGCTACCCGGTCAGGTGGTGATGGGTTGTCCGGTCAGGTGGTGGTCGGCTACCCGGTCAGGTGGTGGTCGGCTACCCGGTCAGGTGGTGGTTGGCTACCCGGTCACGTGGTGGTGGGTTGTCCGGTCAGGTGGTGGTCGGCTACCCGGTCAGGTGGTGGTCGGCTACCCGGTCAGGTGGTGGCTGGCTACCCGGTCAGGTGGTGTTGGGTTGCCCAGTCAGGTGGTGGTGGTCGGTGCCGGAGCCTGACAACAGACAGCTTACAGCCAGCTGCCAGATAGCTGATGGTCAGCTTACAGCCAGCTGCCAGATAGTCGATGATCAGCCGACAGCCAGCTGCCAGATAGCCGATGGTCAGCCGACAGACAGCCGCCAGGTAGCTGACGATCAGCCGACAGCCAGCTGCCAGATAGCTGACGATCAGCCGACAGACAGCTGCCAGATAGCTGATGATCAGCCGACAGCCAGCTGCCAGATAGCTGATGATCAGCTGGCAGACAGCTGCCAGATAGCTGATCGGCTGATAGACAGCTGACAAACATCTGATGATCAGCTAACATACAGTCGACAAACCTTTTACTGACAGACAACCAACCGACAGCTGCTAGACATCTGACAGACATAAGCCAGACATACGACAGTCAGCTGATTGGCAGCAGGCGGACTGCTAGTAGACAGAGATGGACAGCCGATGGATAGCTAATAGTGAGGGCCACGGGGCTAACGCGAGTTTCAGTAAATAGCAGGCAGACCGAACAGTGGGCACCAAGCCGTCCGAAACGCTTCACGCTCATGTGACATGAAAATCCTTTCAACCTATCTGCAGGATGACTGTCGGTAAAAATGAACTATTTGACAACTGCTACATGATCTCGGTCTCAAGGGTTCGCGCGCTGCGTAAAAACAGCGATGGTCGCTGTGCGCCCGAAGAACGAACAGACGCACCACAATAGTGAAAGCGAATGATTGCTTTCGGATTCCATGCCAAGGCTTTCCATGTCCAACAACTGGTCACGTCACGTGACTAGCTGTTCTGACCACGTGATCACGCTACCAGTTGTATGTGCGTAGCCATGTTGGCGACACATGTCGTTATGTTGTTATGTTGTACGTTGTGTGCGTCTGCGCTTCCGTCTACATTTGGCCAGGCCTGTTGACGCCCAGCCGCTGTGGGAGAAGTAGCATCAGGAGTAAGATCACATAAACCCGATCCGCTGGCCGGCCCGATTACAGTCGACTGCTTTTGCCGCAGGGCATGTAACCGGCAGCGGCCCGCTGCTGCTCCCTTCTGGGTCGATGCATGCCGATGGGTGTCTGCTTATGCATGCCTGTGCCGATACCATTGAACCATTGGCATGCCCAGGGCGGGGACGGACGCCGATCTGCCAGAGCCCCCCCCCCCCCCCCTGTTCCCCTGCTACTTTTCCGCCGAGTTTTGCGGGAACGTGGTCCGGCACTGACAGAGGCGGGTCCAACTGCCACACTTTCCCGACAAGTTGTTCTCCCCGCGTTCTGTCACCCACCGCACAAACACACGGTGGCTCTGCGGTGAGCTCTGCATCGGCGTTATCCTGGCCGGACGACGGCAGAGCTACAGACAGGGGGATCCGGCCCTTCTGTCTCACAGCTAGCATGAATAACTGACAGGCCGTGTCTCCAGCCAGAGGTGTCACGGTCACCGGCGTGGCTTACTTGAGGCGTGGCTCACTTGAGGCGTGGCTCACTGGAGGCGTGGCTCACTTGAGGCGTGGCTCACTTGAGGCGTGGCTCACTTGAGTGTCCACCGACCGCCTCACCGGCTGACACCCTCGTCAGACATCACGCTGCTCGTGAAGTCATAAAGACATAAAGACATAAAAGTGCAACTATGAGCCACAAGGGCCCTTCTTGGTTGCACTCTGGACACTCAACCAGCCCACCAAATCTATTGATCAGCCCTCCCTGGAATATTGAAAAGCAAGCCCTCTATTCTTATGATTGTCTATGCTGTTTTTAAAGATGTTCAATGTGCTGCTACTGACAATGGTTTCTGGAAACTGGTTCCAGTGTTCTACCACCCTGTTGGTGAAGAAAAACTGTCTTTACCTTGTTCTGCTGTGGTTAACTTTAATTTTGGATTGATGACTTTTAATTGCAACATTTCTGTTAAACTCAAACGTTTCCCCAAGATGTCCCCTCTCCAGACCATGGACAAATTTAAAGACCTCGATGAGATCTCCTCTCAGCCTTCTATATCTAAGTGAAAACATATTCAAGTTCTTCAATCTTTCCCCGTATGCCAGGTTGCTTATACCATTAACCATTTGTGTAGCCCTCTTTTGTACTCTCTCTAAAAGCCAACAATCTTTTTCATAGCTAGGAGACCAAGCTTGGATGCAGTATTCCAAATGTGGCCTGACATATGCACAGTAAAGCTTCCTGATGACTTCCTCACTTCTGTATGATGCATTCCTATTTATTGCCCCGAGCATTCTCAGTGCCTTCTTCCTGGCTTCCTTAGTCTGTTCTGATGCCCCCAATTTTGTGTTTAGAATAACACCTAAATCCTTCTCCTGTTGAGTCCCCGATAGCACTTGGCCACCCATGAAGTATGGAGCCTTCATATGCTGCTTACCTACATGCATGATTTGCAGCCCAGCCTTGCAACCTGACAGTTCAGTCCCTCCAGCCTCTCGCAGCCTATCTTCACTGCCATTCCGGCACCGCCTGACAGCTCATTCCCTCCAGCTTCTCGTCGCTGCTATTCAGGCACGGCCTGGCAGCTAATTCCCTCCAGCCTCTCGTCGCTGCTGGCAATCAGGGCGCCACCGCGGTGGCCATGGGCGAACACATGTACTACACATATGCGAAGAACAGCTGAATATGACCTGTTTAGTATGTGGAGTGTGCGAGGCGATGTTGTGCAACTGTCCACATGCGGCCGAAGGCTAGATTGCGTCACTGTTATGCCCCGCTTGTATGGAAGAGCCATTGACGCGGTCGGAGAGCCATGCTAAGTGTGGACGTTGTCCGATCGCACACGTGACGTCATTAGCCACAAACGCGGTCGGAGAGCTATGCTAAGTGTGGACGTTGTCCGATCGCACACGTGACGTCATTAGCCACAAACGCGGTCAGAGAGCTATGCTAAGTATGGACGTTGTCCGATCGCACACGTGACGTCATTAGCCACAAACGCGGTCAGAGAGCCATGCTAAGTGTGGACGTTGTCCGATCGCACACGTGACGTCATAAGCCACTGACTCGATCGGAGAGTCATGCCAAGTATGGACGTTGTATGATCGCATATGTGCTGACGGTACCCGATGTTTAGCACTCGAACTCCTAAACTCGCGGCCGTCGAGATAACTTATATCGTAGCTCTCCGATAACTGCGAAAGCACTCGGCCTGAGGCTTAGCTGGCGCCCGACCCGTGCACTGCATGCGTTCTGTCGGTGTGCAGGCATTGTGTGGGAGGTGTCTACCACATTGTTGGTGCTGCACATTCGGCCACGTGTCCATTGTTCCACACACCACACCTGAAAATGCATGAAATGTTACGACACGAGACCTGGTCCTTGAAGGGTGGCACACATTCTCATTGGCGGCGCGCATGCGGGCGGCCTTGCGAGCATGTGGTCAGTAGTCCAAACCCGCCAATACATCAGCAGGATCACGCAGTGGGCAGGCGACGGCGGTCTGCTCACGTGCTGGCGGGACCCAGATCACGTGCCCGGTCAGGGCGGCCCAGTGTGCCGAGCTCACTGAACCTCGCCCGCAGCGACTGAGATGTCCGTCTGGTGAGACTAGTGACTGAGATGTC
This sequence comes from Imbricaverruca yamaguchii, assembly GCA_034440575.1. NCBI lineage: Eukaryota > Metazoa > Arthropoda > Thecostraca > Neoverrucidae > Imbricaverruca > Imbricaverruca yamaguchii. The sequence continues at coordinate 1,818,683 of JAOTOL010001579.1, forward strand.
CGTCTGGTGAGACTGGTGACTGAGATGTCCGTCTAGTGAGACTGGTGACTGAGATGTCCGTCTGGTGAGACTGTGTTGGCTAGTGACTGAGATGTCCGTCTGGTGAGACTGGTGACTGAGATGTCCGTCTGGTGAGACTGGTGACTGAGATGTCCGTCTGGTGAGACTAGTGACTGAGATGTCCGTCTGGTGAGACTAGTGACTGAGATGTCCGTCTGGTGAGACTGGTGACTGAGATGTCCGTCTGGTGAGACTGGTGACTGAGATGTCCGTCTGGTGAGACTGGTGACTGAGATGTCCGTCTAGTGAGAATGTGGTGACTAAGATGTCCGTCTGGTTAGACTAGCGACTGAGATGTCCGTCTGGTGAGACTGGTGACTGAGATGTCCGTCTGGTGAGACTGGTGACTGAGATGTCCGTCTGGTGAGACCGCGACACTCAATACACTCCACACAGTGCCACTTCGGCTCCAGCCCAGACCCTCTCCAGCCCTCGCTAGCCCCCCGCCCTGGCACCTCTTCATCCACGGTTATTCCCGTTCTCGCTCCCGGCGCTCCGGGCCCTCTCAGTGTTGAGCCCCGCTCCCAGCCCTCTCTCAGTGTTGAGCCCCGCTCCCAGCCCTCTCTCAGTGTTGAGCCCCGCTCCCAGCCCTCTCTCAGTGTTGAGCCCCGCTCCCAGCCCTCTCTCAGTGTTGAGCCCCGCTCCCAGCCCTCTCTCAGTGTTGAGCCCCGTCCCAGCCTCTCTCAGTGTTGAGCCCAGCCTCCCTAGTGTTGAGCCCCGCTCCCAGCCCTCTCTCAGTGTTGAGCCCCGCTCCCAGCCCTCTCTCAGTGTTGAGCCCCGCTCCCAGCCCTCTCTCAGTGTTGAGCCCCGCTCCCAGCCCTCTCTCAGTGTTGAGCGCCGCTCACAGCCCTCTCTCAGTGTTGAGCCCTGCCCCAGCCCCTGTCCAGTGCCGTTTTGGTGTCACCACCCACTGTGGCAGCTGTTCATATCGCCACCGACGTTAATCCCTCGGCTGCGATAAACGTCCGGCGTGTTTTCACAATTGGCCACACCGGAATAGGGTCAGTGCTGTTTTTGCGCCGCGGGCGGCTCAAGGCCACCCTGAGCCGAGTACCAGCTGGGGACGAGAGGTGATGCTGCTGCGTGCTGTCTCTCTGGCCACAGTCACTGGTCAGGCAGCCGCACCAGCTGGGGCCACGGTCACTGGTCAGGCAGCGGCACCAGCTGGGGCCACGGTCACTGGTCAGACAGCGGCACCAGCTGGGGCCACGGTCACTGGTCATGCAGCGGCACCAGATGGGGCCACGGTCACTGGTCAGACAGCGGCACCAGCTGGTGCCACGGTCACTGGTCAGGAGGCACCAGCTGGGGCACGGTATGGGCAGCGGCACCAGCTGGGGCCACGGTCACTGGTCAGGCAGCGGCACCAGCTGGGGCCACGGTCACTGGTCAGGCAGCGGCACCAGCTGGGGCCACGGTCACTGGTCAGGCAGCGGCACAGCTGGGCCGGCACTGGTCAGGCAGCGGCACCAGCTGGGGGGGCCACGGTCACTGGTCAGGCAGCGGCACCAGATGGGGCCACGGTCACTGGTCAGGCAGCGGCACCAGATGGGGCCACGGTCACTGGTCAGGCAGCGGCACCAGCTGGGGCCACGGTCACTGGTCATGCAGCGGCACCAGCTGGGGCCACGGTCACTGGTCAGGCAGCGGCACCAGATGGGGCCACGGTCACTGGTCATGCAGCGGCACCAGCTGGGGCCAGCAGGGCACTGGTGGCACGCACCAGATGGGGCCGGTATGTCAGCTGGGGCCAGGTACTGGTAGGCAGCGGCACCAGCTGGGGCCACGGTCACTGGTCAAGCAGCGGCACCAGATGGGGCCACGGTCACTGGTCAGGCAGCCGCACCAGATGGGGCCACGGTCACTGGTCATGCAGCGGCACCAGCTGGCCGCCGCCGGCCGCTCCTCGTCGGCGCCGACGCAGCTGCGCGGCGGCCCGTGGCGACATCCGGGCTCCGACTGGCCGGCGGACGGCGTCACGTCACGTCACGTCACGTCATGTGCCGCATACACGGGCGCTGTGGACATGTGGGAGCGAACGGGGATTTTGAACACGGCTAATGAGTGCCAGGGGTACTCTTAGGATCGCTCGTGGCACCTGTCGACACAGCTTATGTGCTTTGTGACAACAAAGAGGGCTTGCAACAGATGTTCGGCTGCATGTTCATACTAATGACGTCCTGCAGGTGGAGATAATGCATATTTGTGCCTCTTGTTGTGATGCTAACTTGGTCGAATGTGGTCAGGTTGCATCGTTATCATGTTTGATGGCATTCAGTATGGATTGCAGGTAACCCCCAGATGTTCTGAAGTGAAATGACGCGGCTTCACAGAAATAAGCTACGACACTGTGATGATTATTTCAGAGTACAAGACTATCTTTACACCAATTGTGGTCGAAGTATAAATTTAGTGGGTTTTAAATGTCCAGAAAAAAATTGTTCGATCTGTCGTGGAACGCACCGTCTCAGGCTCGTGCATCCCAGGCCTGTGGTTATCGGGTAGGGTCTACTTCTTCCGTTGTGTGTTGAAGTGTCGGGACTATTCTGCAGGATTCGCCTCGTCCGATCGTGTGGATATATTTGGTCATGTTTATCGTATGGGTAACTATGTACGTTGCGATAGGGTGAATATGTTGAGCTCTCCCTGACTATTGTATGGGTAACTATGTGCGTGACGATGATGTGAGTATATCAGGTCATGACTATCGTATCGATAACCATGTGCGTGATGATGGTGTGGGTATATTGGGCCATGAGTATCGTATGGGTAACCATGTGCGTGCCGATGGTGTGGGCATATCAAGCCATGGCTATCGTATGGGTAAATGTGTACGGGACGATGATGTGGGGCTTCCTATGGTGACTGTAGCAAGGAACTGCACTGTGAATAATCGAAGAAGGCATTGGGCTTACAACTAGTGTTATTTGAAGCCTCGGGTAGAGGGCAGCGTACAGTCTGGTACTATTTAGCGTAACCGAAGAGAAGCCCACCTATGGCCTATCCGAAAGTCTTGCCCTGAGTGCCAGTATTTAAGTGTGGATGAAGCGTGACTGGATATGGGACAGGGACCAAGCGATTCCGTGACCAAAATGAGCGTCGGGAGAAATACGACGTGGAGTGCGGCCGCGGATGAGATTGCGGCGTGACGCTGTTGTGCGGAGCGTCCGCCGCCTCCGGAGCGCGCCTGCACGGGGCTCACGAACAGCCACGGCCCGGCTCGCCCTCCCCGCGGTATACCCGATCGTCCCTGCCCCACATCTGCACACAGTGGGCCGTAAAACGCACCGAACGGTCATCGTGCTGGCGGCCGTGCCGTGGGGCCCCCGGCCGGCCGCCGCCGTTACCGCCGCATTACCGCCAGTCAAATCTCCATACGGTCCGCACCGGCCGGACCAAACAACGCGCGCGCGGCCGCCCCGCCCTGCTGCCGCCGGCCGGCCCGTGTCCGACGCTGGCGGTGGGGGTGGGGGTGGGGGTGGGGCCCACACATTACCGGTGGGGCGTGACGCGCCCGTGGCGGTCGGCAGCAGCACCGCCGCGGGAGGGCACACCTTGGGTGCCGGCCGCGCCGCCCACTGTCAGCCGGCCGGGCCATCGATCCAATCCGGGCCGCGCCACCGCCCGCGGTTCCGAAGGCTGGAGCTCGCCTCAATACGTGTCGTCACAGGGAGTTCGGTTGCGACGCTGTACGGCCCGCTGTGTGCAGATGTGGCACAGCGATGATGGCGTAGACCGCGGAGATGGCGAGACTTCGTGAGCCCCGTGTACGCGCGCTTCGCGGGAGGCGGACGCTTCGCGCAACAACGTCACGTCGCAATCTTATCGCACTTCCCCCAACGCTCAGTTTGGTTCGGAGTCGCTTGATCCCCGTCCGATGTCCACACTTGGTCGCTTGAGACGCTTGGTCGCCGTCCCATCATGCGGGCATCGGTCACCGGCCAAACATGCGTCGCTATAAGGAGTTTGGTCGCAAAGTGCTCCGGCCAAACATGCGTCGCTATAGGGAGTTTGGTCACAACGGCCACCGACCACATATGTGTCGTTACGTCGACGAGTTTGATCACGAGTCGCCGGCGAAATATGTATCGCTGTAGGACTAGGGAGTTTGATCACAACGGTCACCTGCCAGATAAGTGTCGTTGTGGCTTGTTTGGTCACAACGGACACAGGCCAGACAAGTGTCGTTGTGAGGAGTATGGTCACAGCGGTCATCGGTCAGATAATGGCCCGCGGAAGACATCAATTTCAGGTAGTTGGTTCTTGGTAAACGGAAGGTACGGAAATGGTCTATCGCAAATAACGTTCGCCGTTTTTGGCTCCGTGTTCCGCTTTCCAACACGCGGCAACCGCGAAGTTTTATTCTCACATAGCAATGAAATGCTTGAGCCTTATACGTAAGAAAGGTGTGCACCCTGTACACAGCAACATGCTGCAGTCAACATAGTGTGGCCTGAATTTGGTGGCATATTTCAGAAACGGAGTCTCATTTAATCTTCGATTTCACGTGTTTGCCAGTCAGTAGCTAGCTGGCTCTCATTAACACCACGCTATCCTTCTGCAATCACTCTTTATCCGTGATCACTTTGTATCCTCTGTTGACGTGAATTTTTCACTTGCACATGACGATCTGAGGAGGCGGAGAGTGTACTTGATAGATTGCATGCACCATCCATACGTGGTTCTCCTTCCTATCCCTTTGTACTCTCCATGTCTCTGTTTGCGTCTCAGTAACCGCCTCTATCCGTACATATCCCTGTTTTTATCGTTGCTGTTGTCTTTGTCTTTGCCTTCTTGTACAACGCATGGTTAGTTGGTCATTCATTGGCTTCACAAACGCGTTGACTTGTGTGAGCATGTAGCGACGACAGTCTATTACGCAATGTATCGCGGGTGGAAAGATTATGCGACATTGTGACTCGAGCCCAAAGCCTTCCGGCTGGAAGACAAGCATCCTCCCCATGCACTACTCCACCCCTTCTTCAATACACGTGGAAAACCCGTACTACATCACACACAGCACATAATGCTGAAGTTCTACTGGGGAGAATAAATAGTCAAAATAAGTGCGAGCATAGTACCGATGTGTCACGATAAGTCCAAGCGCTGAGTGCGTCGACCTTAGCGACAGCGATCAGTGTACCATATCTGCTTCATCCATGGATGTTGAAGTGATCATAGGCGTCCGACCAGTAAGCTTGGAGAGAGATTGGCGGCACGGTTGAGTGGTAGACCCACGCACCACCAGAGAGTGAGGCGGAGGCCGACCGTCGGAGCAGTGGCTGCCTGTCGTTGCGGTCTTCTGACCGACCGCTGAGGCCACCGCGTCCCTCGCCAGCCGCCAGTGGGACAGGCCTTGCCTGAGTGGCTCGACTGAGGTGGACCATCCACCGGCGGGCAGTTTGGGCAGCTTGCCGTCTGAGGTGGCCCATCCACCGGCGGGCAGTTGGGGCAGCCTGACGTCTGAGGAGGCCCATGCACCGACGGGCAGTTGGGGGCAGCTTGCCGTCTGAGGTGGCCCATCCACCGGTGGGCAGTTTGGGCAGCTTGCCGTCTGAGGTGGCCTATCCACCGGTGGGCAGTTTGGGCAGCTTGCCGTCTGAGGTGGCCCATCCACCGGTGGGCAGTTTGGGCAGCTTGCCGTCTGAGGTGGACCATGCGCCAGCGGGCAGTTTGGGCAGCTTGCCGTCTGAGGTGGCCCATCCACCGGTGGGCAGTTTGGGCAGCTTGCCGTCTGAGGAGGTCCATCCAACGGCGGGCAGTTGGGGCAGATTGCAGTCTGAGGTGGCCCATCCACCGGTGGGCAGTTTGGGCAGCTTGCCGTCTGAGGAGGCCCATCCACCGGCGGGCAGTTTGGGCAGCTTGACGTCTGAGGAGGCCCATCCACCGGTGGGCAGTTTGGGCAGCTTGCCGTCTGAGGAGGCCCATCCACCGGTGGGCAGTTTGGGCAGCTTGCCGTCTGAGGTGGCCCATGCACCGGTGGGCAGTTTGGGCAGCTTGACGTCTGAGGAGGCCCATGCACCGGTGGGCAGTTTGGGCAGCTTGCCGTCTGAGGTGGCACATGCGCCGGCGGGCGTTCTCGACGCGGCGAACTTTTGTGGAGCACACTCTGAATCACACTCTGCATCTGCGCCCTGGACGGTCATGTATGCTGGCGCGCCAGGTGTGATAGAAACCGGTGAAAGTGCTGGGAAAATTGTCCAAGACCACAACGTCATATTAGAAGCGTGCCATGTTGTCAAAATATGCCTTACGTGATGGCACCAACCAACACCTCAGGGTCATCAGGAGTGACCATAAAGTCACCACTGGTGACCTGAGCTGTTAGGTGGGCAGACATTTAGTACAGTGACATCTTCGATTAAAAAACACCATAATATCTGCACTTTGGTTACAAATTGAACATAGCTGGAAAAATAAAAAGACCAAATGAGAAAAATGTCATGAAAAATGCTGTGCTCAGTAACATGGTAGGAATTTTCGTATCACTATGTCGTTGATGTGGGCTATGTAGTGACTAACGGTAGGTGAAGTTGTATTGTTGTCAAACAATGGACTTTGTATGACCAGTAGCCTATTTGTCCCCACCCCGTGGATCCGACATTCCCATTGAATGACAATCACCTAACATGGCGTCCACGTTCAAAAGGACACATTGACTCTGTAGTAAGTGTGGGGTGTGCTACATTAAGACCACTAAGCCACTGAACCAATTGCACCATTTCTCCTGTGGAGCAGGGCATGACCTCAAAACCCAATTATCGAGCCGCTCAGAACAATCGAACATCAATCGTCCACCATCGAACTACGTGCAAGAGATCCTAATGATAGGAACCTTCGGTCCGACGTTTCCAGTTGTGGAAGCACTGGCAGTAGTATCCACCAGGAACCGCGCCGCAGGACACCGACATCGGATATGTTCGAGGCAGTCAGCTGACTGATTTTCCATCCCTCTATTTATTTTGGCGATGATTTTTGGCGAGGTTTCGTTTGCTCCCACAGTTACCAGTCGTCACAGTTGTCAGTTGTCACAGTTGTCAATTGTCACAGTTACCAGTCATCAGTTAACAGTCGTCAGTTGCCAGTCATCAGTTACCAGTCGTCAGTTGCCAGTCATTAGTTGCCAGTCGTCAGTTACCAGTCATCAGTTACCAGTCGTCAGTTGCCAGTCGTCACAGTTGCCAGCTGTCAGCTGCCAGTCGTTAGCCTTCTTTAGATCACAATGGATTATCAGATATGGAGCGTTATGACGGTCATTAGCTCAGGAATCATTTTCGCCGTTTACGATGCAATTTTGAAAAGTACTTGGTCCCGCTGCGTACCCAAATATAGCAGTTAGAACACGTCTTGCCACTCGTGAATCCAGGAGCATTCGGGACATGCTCCCCACCACCATCCACCCTACGGCCTGATTTTACGAAGTCAGAATTCTTCGGCGTTTTCGCAAATTCTAGACGCGTCTTATTGGTAAAATATTGCTTTTATGGTTATGTCTCAGACGTACATTACCGAAATTCGATGAGCAAGAACAATTGTTTTTGTTTTTCGTTCCGACTTTCCACCCCTCCACCAACTGGCCGGCTGGATCCGCAAATGCGTCTCGCCACCGAAAGCTCCAGCAGGTATCACCCCTCCGAGAGAAGTGCACCCCTTGAGGGCGCGGTCCAAGTGCACCAACTTACAAATAAGTGGCTTCTATACGGTGAGATGTACCCACAAGACAGGTGCCCCATCCGAATTAAATGTCGGGATACAGCAGTAAACTTTGTTCAATGCTCAGAATAAGTGTGCTCTGGAATGCGTTATGGACCAGGAGTTAGGCACATTATACAGACACAAATGTTATAAAGAACACAAATGTTCCTTGGTCTATAGTTAGCTCTGCAAAATATTAGGACATCTTGGTGCATACATATTTATCTGCCAGAGGTGGAATATTTCCAAAAGGATTGGGGAAGCCAAATGTTTTTTTTTCGTGTAATTATTCTCACCAACGCCCATATACCCATGCTAAGACTCAGCAACATTGGGGATGGCCCGTCGGCATTACCTTCGATGCACAGAATGACCGCCGTGTTTGTAATCGCACATCCGATTACACTCAGCTCTGCCGAACTAATCATGTGGTTGCGCAATTCGGTCAACGTATTTTTTCTTTTTGGCGCGGTTGCCTCCGTTGCATGGATCAGTTCGAAACTAATCAGGTCTCTACAACACCACTCGCCAGCCGGACATTGGCGTCCAGCCGGCGGCCAACCACCTATCCAGGCACAGCCCTACCTGTACAGGTCCCGCTGCCCAGATGCCTCCAGGTCACCAGCCCCCAGCACCCCGGGTTACCTATCCAGGTCACCAGCCCCCAGCTACCCAGCTACCTATCCAGGTCACCAGCCCCCAGCTACCTGTACAGGTCACCAGTTGCCCAGATGCCTGTCCAGGTCACCAGCCGCCCAGCTACTCATCCAGGTCACCAGTTGCCCAGTTACTTATCCAGGTCATCAGCCGCCCAGATACCTATCCAGATCACCAGTCGCCCAGCTACCTCTCCAGGTCGCCAGCCGCCCAGCTACCTATCCAGGTCAACAGCCGGCCGATCCAGGTCACCGCCGGCGTGGGGTGAGAGGTGACGGGCGGGCAACGAGCGCGTGCCACCGCTCGGCAACACACGCACCGTAGACGGCCACTGCCCAGACCTCGCTATGGGCTCTGGCTACTGCCCAGACCCCGCTCCAGACTCCGGCCACTCTCTAACCCCGCTCTGCTCCAGCTCCGCTCTGGCCACCCGACCTCCAGGCTCTGGCCACTGCCCAGACCCCGCCCAGGCTCCACACCGCCCAGACCCCGCTCCAGGCTCTGGCTACTGCTCAGACCCCGCTCCAGACTCCGACCACTCCCCAGACCCCGCTCCAGGCTCCGGCCACTCCCCAGACCCCGCTCCAGGCTCTGGCTACTCCCCAGACCCCGCTCCAGGCTCCGGCCACTCTCCAGACCCCGCTCCAGGCTCTGGCCACTGCCCAGACCCCGCTCCAGGCTCCGGCCACTCTCCAGACCCCGCTCCAGCACTCCGCCCAGACCCGGCTCCAGGCTCCGACTCCCCCAGACCCCGCTCCAGACCCCCTCAGGCTCCGGCCACTCCCCAGACCCCGCTCCAGACTCCGGCCACTCTCTGGATCCCGCTCCAGACTCCAGCCACTCTCCAGACCCCGCTCCAGGCTCCGGCCACTCTACAGACCCCGCTCTAGGCTCCGGCCCCCAGAGCTCCTATCCCAGACCCCAGGCTCTACGCCCAGACCCGCTCCAGGCTCCGGCCACTCTCCAGACCCCGCTCCAGGCTCCGGCCACTGCCCAGACCCCGCTCCAGGCTCTTGACGCCAGATGTCAGTCGCCAGCGGTAGTGTGGTAGCGGCGATCCTCAGCCTCCAGTCGGCCTACGACAGGCCACACAGGTCGACAGGCCGTCACGTCACGTCACGTCACGTCACGTCACGTCACGTCACGTCACGTCACGCACGGCCCAACACGTGGCTGGTCTTCTGTGGAGGGCGCTCAGAAGCGGCAGCGCTTCGACGAACCAGAGCCCCGTTCCCCAGTCGGCTGATCCGAGCCAGGGGTACTGTTCCGAGTCGACCCCGCCAGTTTAAGGATGTCTTCTTGGATCTAGGGCCAGTGCTCTGAACGAGCGCCGCGCTCCGGAACGTCCGTCCGCTCTGGGTGTCTTTCTTATGTGGCGCATCAGAGCCGAGGCCGCTATCCTGAGGCGGGTCTTAAAAGCCGGGCGGCTCCTTCGAATGTGGGCCGGCCCTCACTAGGACCGGTTCTCAGCTCTCTGCTGCTCACCGAACCTCTGAAATCTGCAGATTCCCCGCTGTGTGCATGCTGTACCCATCATGACTGAGCAAATTACGATCAGAAAATTGTCGAAGAAAGGGAGGGAAGCAAGTTGTCCTGCTCTGCTATGTGGCGCGTCTGCTGTTATGCCCTACCACGCTGGTGCGTCTGCTGGTTCTGGGGGCGTGCGTGATAGCCCATGAAAGGCACAATGCTGATGATGAATGAGTGCCTAGCCCTCAGGAGATCACCCCGACTGTCACTGAGCTGCCAATGTAGAGTTGGCTAAATCAATCAGTTCTTAGGTGCATACCAAATGACGTTACCAGCAAGTTTATCGTAACCGAATTAACCGCATATACATGAACCAAATTAACCGTACATACATAAACCGAGTTGTAACCGCATCCATAAAAGTAGAAACCTGACCTCTGCTACTGTATTGAGGACAAGAGCGTGTCAGGGTGGTGATGCACCACGTGTCGGGGTGGTGAGGAACAACGTGTCGGGGTGGTGAGGCAGCACGTGTCGGGGTGGTGAGGCACCACGTGTCGGGGTGGTGAGGAACTGCGTGTTGGGGAGGTGAGGCGCCACATGTCTGGGTGGTGAGGAACTGCGTGTCTGGGTGTTGAGGAACTGCGTGTCGGGGTGGTGAGGCACCACATGTCTGGGTGGTGAGGAACTGCGTGTCGGGGTGGTGAGGAACTGCGTGTCGGGGTGGTGACCACGTATTTGGGTGGTGAGGAACGTGCGAAGCGGAATCCATGAGAAGATGCGCCGCATTTTCCCAAGTGGAGAAGCGCGTGTGCTGCAGGACTTGCTGCAGGACTAATTATTTTCTGTGAACCAAAGTGCTACATTGACTAAGAATACTCTAAAAGCAGCATGTATTTTTAAAAAACTGTCCACGAAATTCACAGGTACTTTTTGAAATACCTAGGTAAATGTTTCAACCACGCTATTTCATTCAGTTTATGGCACTCGCCCAGACATTGCTGACATTTCTGGAATGTCGTAAATTTCAAAGCAAGCGGCGAAGTGAGATCGGTCTTTGGATTATGGCACAATTTACCAGCACTTCACATAGAACGGTGGAATTCAGCAAATACATGTGACATACATGCGTTCAAGTGCATCCGCTTATCATGGTGATAACGTTGATGGGCTTGTCTGTGAACAAGTGTCTGCAGCCCATTGATACACGTGCCAGCCAGGGCAGCACACCAGCCGCCCCCCACCCGTCATCTGGTCAGGCTTCGGCAGCCGGTATTCGAGGTCAGACACTGCCACCTGTGTCGCAGGATGGCATGGCGGTCACGTGTTTGACGTGTAGCCGTGGCCATGTCCGGAGTCCGTACTCCTACGGCGGTGCCCCCCCCCCCAGACTGGGCCGGTGGCTGCAGCCGCTCCAGCTGACCGGGCTGGGCTAGTGTCGGCCGCACTGCCGTCTCCCGCCCAGCTACCGGAGTGCTCTCAGTTAGGACGGAGGTCGCTGACCACCGACCGCCTCGGTGGGCCCCACACTCTGGCCGCCGCGACCAGTCGGCGGGGAAAGCAGATCCGGCTGTGGCGGCCGGAGGCCAGAGGCGCGCCGCTGCTACCCTCCGACGGCCGGGTCACGTGACGTCGCTGGCCTGCCGAACCGCTGTCACTACAGCATCAGCTGCGGTCAGGTGTCCAGGTCAGGTGTCCAGGTCAGGTGTCCAGGTCAGGTGTCCAGGTCAGGTGTCCAGGTCAGGTGTGCAGATCAGGTGTCCAGGTCAGGTGTCCAGGTCAGGTGTCCAGGTCAGGTCAAGTGTCCCAGTCAGGTGTCCAGGTCAGGTGTCCAGGTCAGGTGTCCAGGTCAGGTGTCCAGGTCAGGTGTCCAGGTCAGGTGTCCAGGTCAGGTGTCCAGGTCAGGTGTCCAGGTCAGGTGTCCAGGTCAGGTGTCCAGGTCAGGTGTGCAGGTCAGGTGTCCAGGTCAGGTGTCCAGGTGTCCGGGTCAGGTGTCCAGGTCAGGTGTCCAGGTCAGGTGTCCAGGTCAGGTGTCCAGGTCAGGTGTCCAGGTCAGGTGTCCAGGTCAGGTGTCCAGGTCAGGTGTCCAGGTCAGGTGTCCAGGTCAGGTGTCCAGGTCAGGTGTCCAGGTCAGGTGTCCAGGTCAGGTGTCAGGTGTCCAGGTCAGGTGTCCAGGTCAGGTGTCCAGGTCAGGTGTTCAGGTCAGGTCAACAGGTCCAGGTGTCCAGGTTAGGTGTCCAGGTGAGGTGTCCAGGTCAGGTATCCAGGTGAGGTATCCAGGTCAGGTTTTCAGGTCAGGTATCCAAGACAGGTGGCCTGGTCAGGTGTCCAGGTCAGGTGTCCCAGTCAGGTGTGTATGTCAGGTGTCTCGATGTAGCTGCGCTCAGACCATGTCTGTCTGGGCAGAGGAAGAGCAGAGGCAGAGGTCATGTCCACTGTGCACCACATGCTCCGACCGTGATCTGACATGACATGACCTGGCCAGGTCACCTGCAGCGAGTGAGCAGGTCTGCGACAGGCACCGACGCCATCGTTGCTCATGCTAGAGGGATCATGGAGAGCGGGAGAGGTAGTGATGGTTTTCGGCTCGGTCTCACCGGTGAACACCCTAACGGACATAAATCAGACCGCAGCAGATTAGGCCAAACCACTACTCTGACGAAATGACGAATGTATATCTGCAAATGCGCAACATAACGTTCTTCGTTGTGTATTCATTCAATTTCCTAGGGATTATCGAGTTACATTCTGAATTCAATTCGCCTAATGCATTTTCCTTCACGTAAGACATATTTTTTAATCGTCTATTAATTGAAGCGAGTTCGGTGAGGTCAAAGACTGAAATTTGTTGTTGCTAAAAATTTGAACAGCAACAGGAAGTCTTATCTCAGAAAGAGGAGGTGGTGACAATCTTTATTTTTGTAAAATGTTTCGTCCATCTTCTTCAGCTAAAATAGCAGGGTTTCTTGGTCCGTGCTGTTCGGAACTATCATTGTGGCCGGCCAAGACCGCCGTGATGGCCAATTTCGAGCCCTCTGATTGGTGTTGATGGCCTTTCTGGCCAACTGGCGGCCATCACCTCATACTGCCGTGGTCCGGCCATCACCTCATACTGCCGTGGTCAGGCCATCACCTCATACTGCTCTGGTGCGGCCATTACCTAATGCTGCCGTGGTTCGGCCATCACCTCATACTGCCGTGGTCCGGCCATCACCTCATACTGCCGTGGTCCGGCCATCACCTCATACTGCTGTGGTCCGGCCATCACCTCATACTGCTGTGGTCCGGCCATCACCTCATACTGCCGTGGTGCGGCCATCACCTCATACTGCCGTGGTCCGGCCATCACCTAATGATGCTGTGGTCCGGCCATCACCTCATACTGCTGTGGTCCGGCCATCACCTCATACTGCTGTGGTCCGGCCATCACCTCATACTGCTGTGGTCCGGCCATCACCTCATACTGCCGTGGTCCGGCCATCACCTCATACTGCTGTGGTCCGGCCATCACCTCATACTGCTGTGGTCCGGCCATCACCTAATGATTCTGTGGTCCGGCCATCACCTAATGCTGCCGTGGTCCGGCCATCACCTCATACTGCTGTGGTCCGGCCATCACCTCATACTGCCGTGGTCCGGCCATCACCTCATACTGCCGTGGTCCGGCCATCACCTCATACTGCCGTGGTCCGGCCATCACCTCATACTGCCGTGGTCCGGCCATCACCTAATGACGCTGTGGTCCGGCCATCACTAGGCCGGGTCGCCTCCTACGGGGCCATCACCTCATACTGCCGTGGTCCGGCCATCACCTCATACTGCCGTGGTCCGGCCATCACCTAATGATGCTGTGGTCCGGCCATCACCTCATACTGCCGTGGTCCGGCCATCACCTCATACTGCTGTGGTCCGGCCATACCTCACACTGCCGTGGTCCGGCCATCACCTCATGCTGCCGTGGTCCGGCCATCACCTCATACTGCCGTGGTGCGGCCATCACATCACACTGCTGTGGTCCGGCCATCACCTCACACTGCTGTGGTTTGGCGATCACCTAATGATTATGTGGTCCGGCCATCACCTCATACTGCCGTGGTCCGGCCATCACCTCATACTGCCGTGGTCCGGCCATCACCTCACACTGCCGAGGTCCGCCCATCACCTCATACTGCCGTGGTCCGGCCATCACCTAATGACGCTGTGGTGCGGCCATCGCCTAATGACGCTGTGGTCCGGCCATCACCTCACACTGCTGTGGTCCGGCCATCACCTAATGACGCTGTGGTGCGGCCATCACCTAATGCTGCCGTGGTGCGGCCTTTATTATTAGTACCCAGGTGCGGCTGTCACCGCCAATGGCCTTGCTTTCTTCATCACCTCGAAGGCACGAGTTGCGCCGGTGTTCTTTGGTGCGTGAAGAGCGCCGCAGTGCGTGAAGCGCGCTTCAGTGCGTGAAGCGCGCTAATGAATGTGAATCCAGTATGTGAAGTGGGTGAGTGCGTGGAGCGTGCCTCTACCGCTGATGACCGAGTCGGTCGCCGTTGCGTCTGCTGACTAGGTGGTGGCGTCAGGCGGCGGCCTCACACACCCGCACAAATGGACCGATAACCTGTGCGGCGGCTCGGGGCGGTGTGCGCGGGTGTCGAGTGTGGAGTGGGTTCACACCCGACGGCAGGGACGCCCCTGTTGTAGTCGGTCAACATTCGACTCCCCGGTCGAGCCCTACCGGCCGCGTGGGCCCTCAGCTGACGACACAACCTGCACAAGCTGCTGCCGGCGGCGGAGGGGTCGTAGTGGCCGGCCTGGACGCCGGTCGTGACGCCGGCGCGGCCCAACGTTACGCCGCGAAAACGCCGCGCGATGTGACGGCTGATTACGGACGCCGGGGGCACTTTGTGGTGCCGCCGGAGCTTCCCTGCCCTGTCGGCCGCAGTCGGCCACAGCCAGCCACGTCTCGCGCTCGGCATGGTTAGCCCGAAGGCATTGTTTTCCACGCCGTGCGACCCGCTCCCGTTTGGCCGCCGCGCGCCGGGAATGCCGCGCCAGCCGGTGCGCACAAGCGCCCGCCGTAGCCGAGCCGCGTCTGTTTTTGCACGCCCACGAAAAAGCGAAAGTGGTCACCAGGGCGCTGACCGACACCCCTCCCCCTCAGGCTGCGAGTAGACGTCCGTGCAGGAAGTCGGAAACAATGAAATTGACGCGACGTGGTGCCTGATTCCGACCAGCAGAGACGGTGACGGAAACACGGTGACCGCGCACTTCGTGATCGCGATCAGCGGTAGAAAGTCGTGGCAGCGCAGGCCACCCTGCCACAGACCAGCAGCCATCTGCGGCATCGAGCCGTCCAGAGTGGTGCAGAGTGGCGCCGTACCGCCCGGCAGGGGTACAGAGCGGTGCCGTACCGCCCGTCCAGAGCGGTACAGAGCGGTGCCGTACCGCCCGGCTGAGGTACAGAGCGGCGCTGTACCGCCAGTCCAGAGCGGTGCAGAGCGGTGCAGAGCGGTGCCGTACAGAGCGGTACAGAGCGGCGCCGTACCACCCGGACAGAGCGGTGCAGAGCGGCGCCGTACCGCCCGGACAGAGCGGTGCAGAGCAGTGCCGTACTGCCCGACCGAGGTACAGAGTTGCGCCATACCGCCCGACCGAGGTACAGAGCGGTGTCGTACCGCCCGGCCGAGGTACAGAGCGGTGCCGTACCGCCCGGCTGAGGTACAGAGCGGCGCTGTACCGCCAGTCCAGAGCGGTGCAGAGCGGTGCCGTACCGCCCGGCAGGGGTGCAGAGCTGCGCCGTACCGCCCTGCCGAGGCACGGAGCGGTGCCGTACCGCCCGGCAGGGGTACAGAACAGTGCCGTACCTCCCGGCCGAGGTACAGAGCGGTACAGTACCGCCCGGCTGAGGTACAGAGCTGCGTCGTACAGCCCGGCCGAGGCACGGAGCGGCAGATCGCTCGAGGCGTGGCTAGGAACGGTCGGTTCAGCGCCTCGCGACTCACGACTCACGACGACTGGCGACTCATTACTCACGAATCACGAATCACGCATCACGTATCACCCATCACGAATCACGAATAATGACTCATGACTCACGACTCACGATACGTCACTCGAGGACTGGCCTTCATGGACGTGATACTACCTGCCGCTATAATTGCCAGAGCACGCGCATCGTATGTGCCACGCATGCACCCTGCCACAGCATCACAAACACAGCGACAAACGAGCTGAAAAGCATGATCAAGCTGTCCACCCCAGCACGCTTCTGTCCTGGGTGGATTGGATATCGGTGTTGGATCATCGCTTCCAGGCGTCCATTTCATCATCCTGACTGTCAGCTTTTTCGTACCACAACGGAAGTATCTGCACCAGGCAGGACTGATATATGCCGGGTCGTCCCTGGCATGTATGGTATCTGAAGCTAAACACGCTGCGATGCAGTGGTATCTGAACACATTGCGATGCAGTTGTATCTGAACACAATGCGACACAGTTGAATCTGAACGTGCGGTCTTGAGCGGCCTTCTCACTCATCATGCGTCACGACCTGATGGTCGACCGCGAGGAGAGAGAGAGAGAGAGAGAGAGAGAGAGAGAGAGAGAGAGAGAGAGAGAGAGAGAGAGAGAGAGAGAGAGAGAGAGACAGACAGACAGACAGACAGACAGACAGACAGACAGACAGACAGACAGACAGACAGACAGACAGACAGACAGACAGACAGACAGACAGACAGACAGACAGACAGACAGACAGACAGACAGACAGACAGACAGACAGACAGACAGACAGACAGACAGACAGACAGACAGACAGACAGACAGACAGACAGACAGACAGACAGACAGACAGACAGACAGACAGACAGACAGACAGACAGACAGACAGACAGACAGACAGACAGACAGACAGACAGACAGACAGACAGACAGACAGACAGACAGACAGACAGACAGACA
The DNA here is from genome assembly GCA_034440575.1 of Imbricaverruca yamaguchii. Taxonomy (NCBI): domain Eukaryota; kingdom Metazoa; phylum Arthropoda; class Thecostraca; family Neoverrucidae; genus Imbricaverruca; species Imbricaverruca yamaguchii. Next base: position 1,835,516 of record JAOTOL010001579.1, read on the forward strand.
GACAGACAGACAGACAGACAGACAGACAGACAGACAGACAGACAGACAGACAGACAGACAGACAGACAGACAGACAGACAGACAGACAGACAGACAGACAGACAGACAGACAGACAGACAGACAGACAGACAGACAGACAGACAGACAGACAGACAGACAGACAGACAGACAGACAGACAGACAGACAGACAGACAGACAGACAGACAGACAGACAGACAGACAGACAGACAGACAGACAGACAGACAGACAGACAGACAGACAGACAGACAGACAGACAGACAGACAGACAGACAGACAGACAGACAGACAGACAGACAGACAGACAGACAGACAGACAGACAGACAGACAGACAGACAGACAGACAGACAGACAGACAGACAGACAGACAGACAGACAGACAGACAGACAGACAGACAGACAGACAGACAGACAGACAGACAGACAGACAGACAGACACACAGACAGACAGACAGACAGAGAGACAGAGAAATAGAGAGATAGAGGGAAAGAGAGAGAGAGAGATGGAGAGAGAGACAGAGAAAGAGAGAAATAGAGGATAGAGAGAGAAAGGGAGAGAGACAGCTGCGATTGCAGGGTCCAGACCGATCCTGGTTGTGCTGGAAGAACTGGTTGCAGACGCTCCTAACTGGTTGGATTCGTACCGATTTGTGGTCCTGTCTGGTGAGGTGCCCTGGTTGGGGAAGGGCCCGGGAGCTGTTTTAGTTCAGGGAACCTATATTGAAGGGGGATGCTGTGTACTTATTTCGGAGGAAGCCAGGTTGAAAATGTCCTAGCTGTAGGAAGGGTGGTGTTCTGGTTGAGGGGTCCTGGTTGAGGGGGACTCCTGACGGACCGGGGAGGCTGTGGCTGGGTAGAAGCCGTGATCCGAGGCTGTCTTAGCCCCCAGCAGGTCGCCATGGTTACCGGGATGGCAACCCCACCCGCCACCACTCTCAGACACCCAGCTGACCCATCCCTGGAAGATGTCATGACGTGCTGACCTGTCGCCGGCAGCAGGTGTCATGTTGTGACCCCAGCTGACCTGTCGCCGACAGCAGGTTCCATGTTCTGACTCAGCTGACCTGTCTCTGGCAGATGTCATGTTGTGACCCCAGCTGACCTGTCTCTGGCAGATGTCATGTTGTGACCCCAGCTGACCTGTCCCCGGCAGGTGTCATGTTGTGACCCCAGCTGACCTGTCCCCGGCAGGTGTCATGTTGTGACCCCAGCTGACCTGTCGCCGGCAGGTACCATGTCGTGTCGGCGCCGTTAGCCGACACCGGCTGCGCCATGCAGCCGCTCGAGCTGTACGGCTGGGTGGCGGCGGCCGCCGGCGCCCCGCTGCAGATCACGCTGGCGGTGGGCGCGCTGGCGCTGCTGCACGCCTGTCGCAGCCGCTGGCGCACCGTCGACCTGTTCCTGGTGGCCGTGCTGGCGCAGCAGCTGCTGGCCGCCCTGCTGGCGCTCGGCTTCGCGCTGCTGCGGCTGATGCGGCCCGGCTGGGCGCCGGCGTGCGCCGCGTTCGCCTGGGCGTGGACGGCGCTGCGCACGCTGCAGGCGTCCACGGTGGCGTCGATGGCCGCCGACCGGCTGCTGACCGCCCGCTGGCCCTACAAGTACCGCTACTCGGTGCGCCGCAACCAGATCCGCTACCACATCGGCGTGCTGGCCACCGTCGCCGTGCTGGTCGGCACGGCGGCGCTCTTCTCGGCGCGCGGCGGCGACGACGGCGACGACGCGGCCGCCGCCTGCTCGTTCCTGCCGTACCGCGTCAACACCAAGTTCGCCGTGTTCCTGCTGGCGCTGCACGTGCTGCTGGCGCTGGTGGCGGCCGCCGCCGTGCTGGCCGTGCAGCTGCTGCTGTGCCTGCGGCCGCGGCTGCGACACGCCCACTCGGACCTCAACCCGCTCAACCACACCACGTCGGACACGTCGACCAGCTCGGGCTCGGCGGCGGCGGCGGCGGCCGCCGCCAGGTACGGCTCGCTGTCGGCCACCACCACGCTGTCGGCCGTCGGCCACCCTGCCACCATGACGACCGCCCTGCCGCACCCGGTCAATCGACGGCGTCGCAGGGCCGCCCGGCGCCTCAGCGACTTCCGCTGGCCGACCGTGGCGCTGGTGACCGTGCTCTCCCACCTCGTCAACCATCTGCCCTACATGGTGAGTACCTCTGCCACCTCGTCAACCATCTGCCCTACATGGTGAGTACCTCTGCCACCTCGTCAACCATCTGCCCTACATGGTGAGTACCTCTGCCGCCTCGTCAACCATCTGCCATACATGGTGAGTACCTCTGCCGCCTCGTCAACCATCTGCCCTACATGGTGAGTACCTCTGCCGCCACCTCGTCAACCATCTGCCCTACATGGTGAGTACCTCTGCCGCCTCGTCAACCATCTGCCCTACATGGTGAGTACCTCTGCCGCCTCGTCAACCATCTGCCATACATGGTGAGTACCTCTGCCGCCTCGTCAACCATCTGCCCTACATGGTGAGTACCTCTGCCACCTCGTCAACCATCTGCCATACATGGTGAGTACCTCTGCCACCTCGTCAACCATCTGCCCTACATGGTGAGTACCTCTGCCGCCTCGTCAACCATCTGCCATACATGGTGAGTACCTCTGCCGCCTCGTCAACCATCTGCCCTACATGGTGAGTACCTCTGCCGCCTCGTCAACCATCTGCCCTACATGGTGAGTACCTCTGCCGTCTCGTCAACCATCTGCCCTACATGGTGAGTACCTCTGCCACCTCGTCAACCATCTGCCCTACATGGTGAGTACCTCTGCCACCTCGTCAACCATCTGCCATACATGGTGAGTACCTCTGCCGCCTCGTCAACCATCTGCCCTACATGGTGATTACCTCTGCCACCTCGTCAACTACCTGCCCTACCTGGTAGGTACCTGCCGAAACTCTCTGCTGAAGCGATGGCGGCAATATCGTGCTATGCCACATCGTTATCCATCTGCCGTAATTGATATCTGCCGAAACTCACTGCTGAAGCGGTGGTAGTAATGCGCCCGGTTATGGGCCCGCTGAGACAGCTGTGACATAAGGAGCTGATTATGAACCTGGAGAGCTGCCTGATAAGGGACTGATGAGGAGCCCAGTGAGCTGCCCGGGGAGGGACTGGTTCTGAGCCCGGTGAGCTGCCTGGGAGGGGCTGATTTTGAGCCCGGTGAGCTGCCTGGGAGGGACTGATTTTGAGCCCAGTGAGCTACCTGGGGAGGGCTGATTTTGAGCCCAGTGAGCTACCTGGTGAGGGCTGATTTTGAGCCCGGTGAGCTGTCTGGTGAGGGGCTGATTTTCAGCCCGGTGAGCTGACTGGGGAGGGGTTGATTGTGAGCCCGGTGAGCTGTCTGAATGGCTGATTGTGAGCCCGGTGAGCTGACCGGTGAGGGCTGATTGTGAGCCCGGTGAGCTGCCTGGTGAGGGGCTGATCGTGAGCCTGGTGAGGTGGCTGGAAAAATGCGTAATCAGGTGATTCCTGTTGAATTCCGAGTGGCATTTGAAGCGTAACTGAAACCATCACTTTAACCATTAGATGGCATGCCTGCCCGGTACTACTGTGCTTGTGCCAGATGTGGTACATGTGTATTCCAATTTGCACTTGCGAAATCGATGCCATTGAACCTCCCGATAATTTACGTGTGCTTTCGCAGATCAACTAACAAGTTAGGTCTGTTCTTTCACCGCGTCAGTGGCGGATGCTTGGGAGAAACTGTAAATCTGCCGAGCACTACTTAACCAGTATGTCTCTGTTGCGCTTCATATTCTAGCGGTGTAAGTAGAGCACGGAGAAGACACCCGATGTCTAGCCTCCATTACACAAATAGCAAGAATCCCAACATCAGTGCATCTGATGTAATCGTTAGCCGAGCGCAGCAGAGTGGTGGGACGTCAGCAGCTCTCACTGACGACAGCTGCTAACGGTCATTAACGGCAGGACATATTATCCCGGCTCTGTCAGCCGCAGTTGGAGCGGTCTGGCGGAACAAATCGGACCCTGCGACCACGTAGCCGGCGTACTGCCTGTCACCCGCTGGCAGGCAGAGAGAGAGGCAGACGGAGAAGGAGAGAGAGAGGGAGGGAGGGAGGGAGGGAAAGAGAGAGATAGGGAGAGAGAGGGAGGAGCATGAGGAGGGAGACAATAACCTCAGCTAACAGTTGATCAGATGTTGTTGGGTGCACCGTGAAAATCCCAAGAGACCGGCTGATTAAAGCATGCCCAGACAGGGAGGCAAGCGATGTGTGAATGTCTGTGGGGCCACGATTGCTGCATGTTGAAGGCTAAGTACATGTCACCGGTATGCGATGGAGATGGTATAGGTTGAGCCGGCACGTATAAATTTATCATTATTTAAGATGAGCATCCGTTCTGCTACGACTCGTCTCGCTCTTTCGAAGTCGTAGCTCTTCACTTCTCACTTTCATTGTGATAGGTCAGATTAATTATTTTGGCGAGTTATCATGCATTTTATGAACGCTGATGAAGAGAAAGTATCGCCTATGAGATTTAAAACTGGTGGTGTTCTGGGAATGTAAGCAACAGGTCAGACCGTGTCAAATGTTTGTGCGGCAAACGTTTGTATTTTTGTGGAGCCACTTTGGCAGCTAACCCTGATTTTTCACTCCGGTGCGCGCGCGCACTCCGCGCTATTTTATTTCGAGTGGCGGCCCGAGGCTAGCTCACGCCGATTGTTTTCTCTAGCTAGGTGTGCGCAGGAGCGATGTCAGAACTAACAAGTCGGAGCTCGTTTCACGATAGTTGTCCAGCACCCCGCTGCTCAATAGGTAGTTGTCCAGTACCCCGCTGCTCAGTAGGTAGTTGTCCAGTACCCCGCTGCTCAGGAGGTAGTTGTCCAGTACCCCGCTGCTCAGGAGGTAGTTGTCCAGTACCCCGCTGCTCAGGAGGTAGTTGTCCAGTACCCCGCTGCTCAGTAGGTAGTTGTCCAGTACCCCGCTGCTCAGTAGGTAGTTGTCCAGTACCCCGCTGCTCAGGAGGTAGTTGTCCAGTACCCCGCTGCTCAGGAGGCAGTTGTCCAGTACCCCGCTGCTCAGGAGACAGTTGTCCAGTACCCCGCTGCTCAGGAGACAGTTGTCCAGTATCCCGCTGCTCAGGAGGTAGTTGTCCAGTACCCCGCTGCTCAGTAGGTAGTTGTCCAGTACCCCGCTGCTCAGTCGATAGTTGTTCAGTACCCCGCTGCTCAGTAGGTAGTTGTTCAGTACCCCGCTGCTCAGTAGGTAGTTGTCCAGTACCCCGCTGCTCAGGAGGCAGTTGTCCAGTACCCCGCTGCTCAGTAGGCAGTTGTCCAGTACCCCCCGCTGCTCAGGAGGTAGTTGTTCAGTACCCCGCTGCTCAGTAGGTAGTTGTTCAGTACCCCGCTGCTCAGTAGGTAGTTGTCCAGTACCACGCTGCTCGGGAGGCAGTTGTCCAGTACCCCGCTGCTCAGGAGGTGGTTGTCCAGTACCCCGCTGCTCAGTAGGTAGTTGTCCAGTACCCCGCTGCTCAGGAGGTAGTTGTTCAGTACCCCGCTGCTCAGGAGGTAGTTGTTCAGTATCCCGCTGCTCAGGAGGCAGTTGTCCAGTACCCCGCTGCTCAGGTAGGTAGTTGTCCAGTACCCCGCTGCTCAGGAGGCAGTTGTCCAGTACCCCGCTGCTCAGGAGGTAGTTGTCCAGTACCCGCTGCTAGGGGAAGTTGTCCAGTACCCCGCTGCTCAGTAGGTAGTTGTCCAGTACCCCGCTGCTCAGGAGGTAGTTGTCCAGTACCCCGCTGCTCAGGAGGTAGTTGTCCAGCACCCCGCTGCTCAGGAGGTAGTTGTCCAGTACCCCGCTGCTCAGGAGGTAGTTGTCCAGTACCCCGCTGCTCAGGAGGTAGTTGTCCAGTACCCCGCTACTCAGGAGGTAGTTGTCTAGTACCCCGCTTCTCAGGAGGTAGTTGTCCCGTGCCCCGCTGCTCAGTAGGCAGTTGTCCAGCACCTCGCTGCTCAGAAGGTAGTTGTCCAGCACCCCGCTGCTCAGGAGGTAGTTGTCCAGTACCCCGCTGCTCAGGAGGTAGTTGTCCAGTACCCCGCTGCTCAGGAGGTAGTTGTCCAGTACCCCGCTGCTCAGGAGGTGGTTGTCCAGTACCACGCTGCTCGGGAGGCAGTTGTCCAGTACCCCGCTGCTCAAGAGGTAGTTGTCCAGTACCCCGCTGCTCAGTCGATAGTTGTTCAGCACCCCGCTGCTCAGGAGGTGGTTGTCCAGTACCCCGCTGCTCAGTAGGTAGTTGTCCAGTACCCCGCTGCTCAGTAGGTGGTTGTCCAGTACCCCGCTGCTCAGTAGATAGTTGTCCAGTACCCCGCTGCTCAGTAGGTAGTTGTCCAGTACCCCGCTGCTCAGGAGGTGGTAGTCCAGTACCCCGCTGTGCAGCCGTAGTCAGACCCGGGTCAGCCACGACAGCGACCCCGTTCCGGTGAGGCAGCCGTGGAGAACTCGTGCCAAGCCGACGACACAGTCTCTCGACATCCGACTTGCCAAGCTTCGGTCGCCGCCACGGGGCCTTCTCCGGGGCCGCGAAGGCACGTTCGTCTGTTCCGCTTACTCTGCGGCAAGACTGCTGCTTCAGCTCGGTCGCCTCCACCGCCGCCCATTCCAAGGGACGTCGGTTCGCCACACCCTGGCCGCCGTGCCACTAACGCCCGGAAGTTGACGCGGAGATGGGCCACAAATTACCCGCATGGAGTGTGACACTCGGCGGTGAAAGCTTCCCCGTCACGCTGGCCAGGCGACGACCATGTGTTCAGTGCGGCACTGCAAACGACGCTCCGTCTGCAACGTACGTCATTCAGCCACTGAATATATAAGCGTTTGCCTGATTGTCTCTGAATGCATGTATCCGTCTCCGTACATTGGTGTTCCTTTCGTCCTCGCCGAAGCAAGAGAAACATCGAGTAACTTGTGATCATACAATACAACGCTTCTATTAGCCCTCGCCCATGAGGGTGAGGAGGGTGGCTGATGCAACTCCTGAAAGTTTCTTTTTCTCCCGGCAACGGAAGAATGAAGCCAGTTAGCGCCCTGACGCTTGACATAGCTGACCTCGCGATCGTTGCTTGCCTTATGATATGTAATTGAAGATGTCATTGTCATATCAGGTCACTGACGTGTAACATCAGAAGGGGGAAATCGTCAGATCAGTTGTGGCAAAAATCGCAACTTATCCACAACTAAACTTCCCTGCCCAGACGACCAATTTGGCGTGGTGGGCACTCAGCTAACCTGCTTACACACGTCATTAATCCGTCAAAGGCCATGTAATGTCATTCCAAGTTAACATCAGATTGACTGTGTATGCTTATACACCAACTCATTACCACACAGAGGCTGAGTTTGGTGACCATTTGTACCTCTAGGTGACAGCAACTAGTGTTCCTGTGTCCCATATTCAATTGTTCTAAAATAGTCATACGTGGCATGCAAGCAATTCATTATTCAACAAACAATAGACTGAAAATTATGTGTGGTGTCAATGTAGAATAGAACAATATCATTAGCCCTCCATTTTCTAATACTGGGGGTTCTCAAGGACAATTTTCAAAGCATGCTTTTAGTTTTCGCAAACTTACAATTAACACCGTTAGAATTCGTGGCTGCTTAAGGAAAACGTATTGTTCTGCGAACAATGTGCCCGTTTTCAATAGCCTTTCACACAAATAAGCTTTTTATGTAATATAAACTAATGCCAATGTCGCAGCCCAGTTTACTACCAGTTGAATGGTGTTATACACAAGCAAATATGATGATATCTGTGGAAACAGTGGAACATTACAAAATCTGTGTTTCGCAATTCTTCCCACCCCAGTCCAGTCGCCATGCAGAGCTTTGAACGTTTAATTTCATTGACATGAGGAACGTGCTTTAAATATATCGAATGCAACTTATACGAAATAAGAAACTTTGAATGTATCGCTTGAGAAGAGTTGAAGAGTTCAGGGAGTGAAATGGCCGTACAGCGAAAGAGCTAGTCCTCAATATTGTCCTTCTGAGTGCACTGATGGCCAATGCTTAAAGCACATTTTTGGTTCCTGAAAGTTTTCAAATAACACAACCAAATTCCGAAATATTTATGGCAAGCATATTTATTGCATGAAGGCGTGCCCCACCAATACCTTCACCCTGCACATTCCTATCATTTTTAGAATGAAAATTCTCCTGTGAGATATAAAAGTCATATCAACTGTCACTTGAATGGCGCTAAGCACTAGCAAATCGGACACTATTTGCGACTACAGTTGCATATTGAACATAACTGATAAGTTTCTTTTTTTCTCTCATCCATCCCAAGTTGAAATTTCAAAAGAGACACGAGCGACCCTGGGCGATGACAGGTTGCGTAGCCGTGACCATGACCAGACAGTGTCTGACACTGTGACCGTGGCCGGACAGTACCCGACTCTGTGACCGTGACCGTGACCGGCCAGTGTCTAACAATGTGACCGTGACTGTTGTCCGACACGATGGCGGTAGGGGCAGTGCCGCGGCCGGTGGGGCGTCACGGTCCACCCGCCAGGACGCTCGCTGCGAAATGAAACAGGGCAGAGGGGACAGGGAGAGAAGAGGAGACAAAAACTAGAGTGAGAGAGCTTGAGAGGAGATGACAGGGGACAGGAGAGAGCGGAGAGTGGGGAGAGAGTGAGAGAGAGAGAGAGAGAGAGAGAGAGAGAGAGAGAGACCGTCAAGATGAAGAAGGAGAGTGAATGGGAGTGAGAGATAGAAGAGGATAGGAGATGAGAGGAGAGGGTGAATGGGAGTGACAGAGACATGAGGATAGGGGAGGAGAGGGAATGGGAGTGACAGAGACAGAGAGGAGAGAGAGGAGAAGACAAGAGAGGAGAGGAGAAGACAAGAGAGGAGAGGAGCAGACAAGAGAGGATAGAAGGAGACAGGAGAGGAGAGAAGAGGAGAGAAGAGAAGAGGAGGGGAGGGGAGAGGAGAGGAGCAGACAGGAGAGGAGAGAAGAGAAGAGGAGAGGAGAAGAAAGGACAGGAGAGGAGAGGATGGGATGGTACCAACTGCTTTGTTGTGAGAGTGTCACCTTCTTACACCTTACACCTCTTACACCTGTTTGTTTATTGGGTGGTTCACGGCGCACCTTTTGCGCATTCACTGCTAATAGCGCCGCCCACACTGCTTCGCCGGTGGGCCGCGGGATTGGGAAATGTCCCGAGCGGTGCGAGAGTCGAACCCGGAACCTTTGCTACCCAGAGCCATGAATGCCCACCACCTTAACCACTCTGCCATCCCCGCCCCTCTTACACCTCTTCTTGTTACAATGACATGGGCATACCGCTAATCATGTAAGATTGGTAAGATTGTTCATGTCCTCCCTACGCCACATTATCCCTGGTGAAGCAAACGTGCAGGACCGTTCAGTCGCAGGCTGACCTTGCAGTGTGCACGGTCTCACTGTACGGCGGCTGTGGCTGCGTTTGTCAACTCACCTCTCACCTCTCAGTCAGTGAGACGTTTGCTTCTTTAGCGTGCAGTACACGCTGATCACCTTGCACTGAGTCGCTATGGCAGCTATAGGCAGATCAGTCACGTGATCTGATGGCACCACCGCGAGCTTGACCGGAAATGTCAGCACTTGCACGCCGGACAACGAATGGTCTGCGATGAATGGTCGGCCCAAGCTTGTGAGACAGCTTTTATCTCACCGTCAGTCTGCTCAGCAAATAAGAAAAACGCCCGCAGGTTGCTTCTTTGAAACGAAAAGTTTAAATACCCAATTTCGATCTAGTTTTTAGGATTGAATTAGTATTTCTCGACTTTGTTCGGTTGTGATTTCATCTCGGGTTGCCCGCTTGAAGAGTCTGCCTTCGCAGCCTGTATGGCTGCCGCACACCCAATGCAGAAGTCGCTGGTATATGTGAGCAGTAAAATGCGGACACCTGCAACGTCGTATTATATTGTTTGTTATCGAATCCTAGGCCGGCTATTTCTGACTGACGTTCTTTGTGCGGTGAAAAGTTGAGCAGTGCCGCGATGATGGACAACTAGCGAGCGGCTATTAACCGTGTGGACAAACCGGTATTGGTTCTTACTCGGCTTGTAGCCGGTCGAACGTCTTGTTTCCGATGTAGATCAGATTATAACCGGAATGGAAAGTGACGTTTCCTGTTTAGCCACTGCACAGAGGACGATGGAGGGGAAGTGAGATGGGAGCAAAGTGAAGGCAGAGAGAGAGGGAAAATAGAGAGAGGGAAGGAGAGAGAGAAACAGAGAGAGCGAGAGAGTTGGAGAGAGGGAGGGAAAGAAAGAGAGAGAGAGAGATAGGGAGAGGAGACAGAGAAGTTGGGTAGAGTGTGAGAAAGACGGAGGGAGGAATAGAGGGAGTGATGTATCACTAGTGTAGGGCCGACGGTGTGGCTCTGACCGTCAGTATAGGGTGGACGGTGTGGCTCTGACAGTCAGTATAGGGTGGACGGTGTGGCTCTGACCGCCAGTATAGGGTGGACGGTGTGGCTCTGACCGTCAGTATAGGGTGGACGGTGTGGCTCTGACCGTCAGTACAGGGTGGACGGTGTGGCTCTGACCGTCAGTACAGGGTGGACGGTGTGGCTCTGACCGTCAGTATAGGGTGGACGGTGTGGCTCTGACCGTCAGTACAGGGTGGACGGTGTGGCTCTGACCGTCAGTATAGGGTGGACGGTGTGGCTCTGACCGTCAGTATAGGGTGGACGGTGTGGCTCTGACCGCCAGTATAGGGTGGACGGTGTGGCTCTGACCGTCAGTATAGGGTGGACGGTGTGACTCTGACCGCCAGTATAGGGTGGACGGTGTGGCTCTGACCTGTCTGACCGCCAGTATAGGGTGGACGGTGTGGCTCTGACCGTCAGTATAGGGTGGACGGTATGGGTCTGACCGCCAGTATAGGGTGGACGGTGTGGCTCTGACCGTACCGCCAGTATAGGAGTGAACGGTATGGGTCTGACCGTCAGTATAGGGTGGACGGTGTGGCTCTGACAGTCAGTATATGGTGGACGGTGTGACTCTGACCGCCAGTATAGGGTGGACGGTGTGGCTCTGACCGTGACCGCCAGTATAGAGTGGACGGTATGGGTCTGACCGTCAGTATAGGGTAGACGGTGTGGCTCTGACCGTCAGTATATGGTGGACGGTGTGGCTCTGACCGTCAGTATAGGGTGGACGGTGTGGCTCTGACCGTCAGTACAGGGTGGACGGTGTGGCTCTGACCGTCAGTATAGGGTGGACGGTGTGGCTCTGACCGTCAGTATAGGGTGGACGGTGTGGCTCTGACAGTCAGTATAGGGTGGACGGTGTGGCTCTGACCGTCAGTACAGGGTGGACGGTGTGGCTCTGACCGTCAGTACAGGGTGGACGGTGTGGCTCTGACAGTCAGTACAGGGTGGACGGTGTGGCTCTGACCGTCAGTATAGGGTGGACGGTGTGGCTCTGACAGTCAGTATAGGGTGGACGGTGTGGCTCTGACCGTCAGTATAGGGTGGACGGTGTGGATCTGACCGTCAGTATAGGGTGGACGGTGTGGCTCTGACCGTCAGTACAGGGTGGACGGTGTGGCTCTGACCGCCAGTACAGGGTGGACGGTGTGGCTCTGACCGTCAGTATAGGGTGGACGGTGTGGCTCTGACCGTCAGTACAGGGTGGACGGTGTGGCTCTGACCGTCAGTACAGGGTGGTCGGTGTGGCTCTGACTACCAGTACAGGGTGGATGGTGTGGCTCTGACCGTCAGCACAGGGTGGACGGTGTGGCTCTGACCGTCAGTATAGGGTGGACGGTGTGGCTCTGACCGTCAGTACAGGGTGGACGGTGTGGCTCTGACCGTCAGTATAGGGTGGACGGTGTGGCTCTGACAGTCAGTATAGGGTGGACGGTGTGGCTCTGACCGTCAGTACAGGGTGGACGGTGTGGCTCTGACCGTCAGTATAGGGTGGACGGTGTGGCTCTGACCGTCAGTACAGGGTGGACGGTGTGGCTCTGACCGTCAGTACAGGGTGGACGGTGTGGCTCTGACCGTCAGTATAGGGTGGACGGTGTGGCTCTGACCGCCAGTATAGGGTGGACGGTGTGGCTCTGACCGTCAGTATAGGGTGGACGGTGTGGCTCTGACCGTCAGTATAGGGTGGACGGTGTGGCTCTGACCGTCAGTATAGGGTGGACGGTGTGGCTCTGACCGTGACCGCCAGTATAGGGTGGACGGGTCTGACCGCCAGTAAGGAGAGGGTCTGACCGTTAGGGTATAGGGTGGACGGTGTGGGTCTGACCGCCAGTATAGGGTGGACGGTATGGGTCTGACCGCTAGTATAGGGTGGACGGTATGGGTCTGACCGCCAGTATAGGGTGGACGGTATGGGTCTGACCGCTAGTATAGGGTGGACGGTATGGGTCTGACCGCTAGTATAGGGTGGACGCACGCAGGGATGCGGAGCCGGAGCTGGAGCCGCCAGGACATATTACTCGGAGCCGGAGTCGGAGCCGGAGCCGTCAAAAGCAGGGCGGCTCCGACTCCGAAACAGGTGTAAATTAAACAGAATTAGCAAACGTGAAATGAACACATTATACCTAGTATGGTATGGTATGGTATGAAAACACATTTTTAAAAGCAAAAATGTTACATGCGAGTAACTTGTAAAAATATCGTCAAATAATGGTAGAATAACCAATGGCCATATTCTAGCCTCAGTAGTCAATGCAATAGTTCCATGTTTAGTTTAGTTAAATTAATTGTTTCCATCATCCACGGGTTGTTGTACCTTATTAGAGATGAGGTCAATCATTACAATTTACAACAATGGTGTTCCTTGGACCGTTCACGGGATGGAGAATGCCGTTGATTCTAGTCTCCCCTCTTCTGATTGTCCCAATACGGCACGAAGCGAGCGGCAGTTTACGAAGGCATAACACCGAAAAGTGATTTGGGCGGGGGCGGGTGTTTATTTAAAGATAGATACAGGGTTTATATGGGAAAGCTGCTTGTAATTGTCTGAAGTTTGCGCCTCTGAGTGGTCGCGGCTAACTTTTTTTTACATCCCCTAACTCTTGCTTAATGGATCGATCACGTTTTGGATATACGGAGCCGGAGCCGGTACATTTTGCCCGGAGCCGGAGCCGGAGCCGCCGGGACATTTTCCTCGGAGCCGGAGCCGGAGCCGGAGCCGGAGCCGGAGCCGGGATACTTCCCCGGAGCCGGAGTCAGAGCCAGAGCCGAGCAAAATTGTACCGGCTCCGCATCCCTGGACGCACGGATAGGCCGTGTCAGGTCCGGGCTCAGCGGCGAGCTCGTGTGCCGCCAAGACGTCGCGTATGACTGGATGGTCATCTGACGCCGAGATGTCGCGTCTGGGTGGATGACCGTCTGCCGATTGGAGAGGCGGCTCGTTGTCGTCACCACTGTGTCCTCCCGACGTTCACTTGTCGCCGTCACAACATCATCGATCACCATCAGTCGCCACCGGGTCCAACCATAGCTCACTGCCCACCGGCCACTGACCAGCAGTGAACAACACTCAATACAGGTGCAGACCGCCGCCCACAGCACACTCAATACAGGTGCAGACCGCCGCCCACAGCACACTCAATACAGGTGCAGACCGCCGCCCACAGCACACTCAATACAGGTGCAGACCGCCGATCACAGCACACTCAATACAGGTGCAGACCGCCGCCCACAGCACACTCAATACAGGTGCAGACCGCCGCCCACAGCACACTCAATACAGGTGCAGACCGCCGCCCACAGCACACTCAATACAGGTGCAGACCGCCGCCCACAGCACACTCAATACAGGTGCAGACCGCCGCCCACAGCACACTCAATACAGGTGCAGACCGCCGCCCACAGCACACTCAATACAGGTGCAGACCGCCGCCCACAGCACACTCAATACAGGTGCAGACCGCCGCCCACAGCACACTCAATACAGGTGCAGACCGCCGCCCACAGCACACTCAATACAGGTGCAGACCGCCGCCCACAGCACACTCAATACAGGTGCAGACCGCCGCCCACAGCACACTCAATACAGGTGCAGACCGCCGCCCACAGCACACTCAATACAGGTGCAGACCGCCGCCCACAGCACACTCAATACAGGTGCAGACCGCCGCCCACAGCACACTCAATACAGGTGCAGACCGCCGCCCACAGCACACTCAATACAGGTGCAGACCGCCGCCCACAGCACACTCAATACAGGTGCAGACCGCCGCCCACAGCACACTCAATACAGGTGCAGACCGCCGCCCACAGCACACTCAATACAGGTGCAGACCGCCGCCCACAGCACACTCAATACAGGTGCAGACCGCCGCCCACAGCACACTCAATACAGGTGCAGACCGCCGCCCACAGCACACTCAATACAGGTGCAGACCGCCGCCCACAGCACACTCTCAATACAGGCACACCCCCCCCCACAGCACACTCAATACAGGTGCAGACCGCCGCCCACAGCACACTCAATACAGGTCCAGACCGCCGCCCACAGCACACTCAATACAGGTGCAGACCGCCGCCCACAGCACACTCAATACAGGTGCAGACCGCCGCCCACAGCACACTCAATACAGGTGCAGACCGCCGCCCACAGCACACTCAATACAGGTGCAGACCGCCGACCGCAGGACAGTTCCCTGGCACTGGAGACAGCAATCATCGACCACAGCAAGAATGAACTCGCCACAAAAACGTCAAGCCTAAGTCCAGAAGTCTATAGTGTCTATCCACGAAGCCTCGAGTGATTCACCAAACATCAGCATGTGCCACTGAAAACTGGAACTTGGGCAGGTGCGATTACTACGCGATACTACTACACATTGGCGTAGGGCACTGCCTATTGGCGTAGGACAATGGACATTGGCATAAGCCATCGGACATTGGCGTAGAGCACCGACCCTCGACATTGGACACCAATCATACTACAGTTAGTGAGGCTATCCACGCCGCTGTCGAGATCGGTACCACGTCCTCGGTGGTGCCATCGACGATGCCGTCCGCGAAGCTGGACACATCATCGACGCCATCTGTGTCATGGTGGCAAGGCTCGCCAAACTGCCGTTGTACATCGCTGAAGCTGGCCGTAACACTATCCTGACATCTGCGACCCTACCTGTGGCGGTGCGACCAGGTTCGTATCATGGTGATGGCTACACCATCTCAGGAACTGTCCATGAGACTGACCGCGGCAATGGCCCTAAAACTGGCCTGACGTTATCCTGACCGACATTTCACGTGGCGCTTTCCGTAGCGATTTTTTCGTGACGCCTCCGTGGCGCCTTCCGTGACAATGCTCGTGACTCCTTCCATGATGCTTTCCAAGACGCTTTCCGTGACGCTTTCCATGACGCTTTCCGTGGCGCTTTTCGCGGCACTTTTCTCGACGCATTCCGTGGTGCCTTCCGTGGCAATGTCTGTGACGGCACCTGTGACGACTGGCCCCGTTTGGAGGTCCGGCATCGTGGCTGAGGCCGATCGTGGCTCGCACCATCACACCTCGGCAGCGGCAGCTGACCTTCACATAAAGTGCACGGCTAGCAACCGCTCCCGTTGGCATTTATACCGCTACCGCATGCAACCGTGCCCGGTCGATATTTCCATCTTTAGTGTGCACTCATCACGAGCTGCCAGACAGACGAGCTCCTGACGTGATGAACGCCCCCAATCATCGCTGTCTACGATTTCCAAAGCCATTCTGGATTGCTGCAGGTAGGGATGATTGCACCGCTGGCAGGTGGTGAACAGGTCCGAGTGAATTGCACACCTTCGATGCCATGCAGTGCAGGCGCAGGCCGGGCCGTAAGCATATCAGCGCACGGATTGAATGACTTGCTGCACTTCAGGACTGCAGCGCCGCCGGCCGTCGACAGTTAATGCTTGGCCGGTGTCAGCGCCGCCAGCCGTCGACAGTTAATGCTTGGCCGGTGTCAGCGCCGCCAGCCGTCGACAGTTAATGCTTGGCCGGTGTCAGCGCCGCCAGCCGTCGACAGCTAATGCTTGGCCGGTGTCAGCGCCGCCGGCCGTCGACAGTTAATGCTTGGCCGGTGTCAGCGCCGCCGGCCGTCCACAGTTAATGCTTGGCCGGTGTCAGCGCCGCCAGCCGTCGACAGTTTTATTGCCGTGGCCGCCGGCCGTCGACAGTTAATGCTTGGCCGGTGTCAGCGCCGCCGGCCGTCGACAGTTAATGCTTGGCCGGTGTCAGCGCCGCCAGCCGTCGACAGTTAATGCTTGGCCGGTGTCAGTGCCAGCCGTCGACAGTTAATGCTTGGCCGGTGTCAGCGCCGCCAGCCGTCGACAGTTAATGCTTGGCCGGTGTCAGCGCCGCCAGCCGTCGACAGTTAATGCTTGGCCGGTGTCAGCGCCGCCAGCCGTCGACAGTTAATGCTTGGCCGGTGTCAGCGCCGCCAGCCGTCGACAGTTAATGCTTGGCCGGTGTCAGCGCCGCCAGCCGTCGACAGTTAATGCTTGGCCGGTGTCAGCGCCGCCGGCCGTCGACAGTTAATGCTTGGCCGGTGTCAGCGCCGCCGGCCGTCGACAGTTAATGGCCGGTGTCAGCGCCGCCAGCCGTCGACAGTTAATGCTTGGCCGGTGTCAGCGCCGCCGCAGCCGTCGACAGTTAATGCTTGGCCGGTGTCAGTGCCAGCCGTCGACAGTTAATGCTTGGCCTGTGTCAGCGCCGCCAGCCGTTGACAGTTAATGCTTGGCCGGTGTCAGCGCCGCCAGCCGTCGACAGTTAATGCTTGGCCGGTGTCAGTGTGTCAGCGCCGCCGGCCGTCGACAGTTAATGCTTGGCCGGTGTCAGTGCCGCCAGCCGTCGACATTTAATGCTTGGCCGGTGTGACGGTCATCTCCGAGGCCAGACGGCACATCTGAAATGGAAATGACCGGCGGAACTGTTAGTTGACGTGGGCACGGTTCAGATACCCGGACGTGGGCCGCTTCGGTCCACTGGA